>JAQZBX010078472.1:0-14120 GCA_029593785.1 Cabassous unicinctus
AATCTGCCAGAGCCCCCGGCCCAGCATAGATTCTGCATCTCTGGGGATGGAGCCCAGGTAATTTTAATGTGCAGCCCATGGTTGAGGTCCCTACCTCCTACTCTCCTCCTGCCTGTGCTATTTCTTAAACCTGGCCTGCCTCTCCTGCCCCGTCCATCGTTAAGATGCCATTGCTTATAATAAGCCCAGCTTAAACGCCACGTCCCCCCAGATAAAAGCAGTCACCTCCTGCGTGTCATCGTGCTTAGCATAAGACATGAAGCAAGGGGGCACTGGCTAACACTTGTTGAAATGCAATTAAATGTTCATGCATGTACATAGCAGCTGGCTGCAGCAGCTTCAGGCCAGCCATACAGTTAACAAAAATCAAGGAAAAACTGGAGACCTTCAGGCCCAAGTTACAGAAAAACAGATACACAAACCATTCAACCTGTAATATATTTAAAAAATCACTGGGTAGAAAAGTTTTGTTAGTTTCGCATCATTATTTTAACCAACTATAGGTTTATCATATTTCCAAAATAAATGTAATTCTGAAACTAATACTTGAACCCCGAGAAGCACCGCATTTTAGCACACTTTACTGAATAGCTGTGTTGAAAATCTGACACGTGCTCAACACTATTGTGTTGACCCCACAGGTAGAACTAAAATCGAGAGGTGACTGTTATTGTTTCTAGTCTTCCAGTCTTTTAAACTTAATAGCATCCAAAAAAAGCTATTGCAGCCTCAGGAGAGAATCATTTAAAATGTTCAAGGACTTCTTTTAAAAGTGAAATTACATTATGTCTTTGGCAACAAGAAGTGGGAACAGAGAAGATAATATCACGAATATTTGTGAAAAGTGAGATGTTTGACAATATTGCTCTCAAGTATTTTAAATTGGCCTCTCTCTTTTCTTGGGGTCAAGTTATTGAAGACTTGAGAATGTTCTACAAAATTAAAAAGTGGTTTTGATTTTTTTTTTAAATCATTGGTTTATAAGAAGTACTGTAGTCATTTTCATCAAAATATTAATAATATTTTGGGTTGCTGTGCAGTGCATCTGTCCTGACTTGGTCACTGCTTCTCTCCTACCCCTCTGCACCAGAGAACCCTAAAATAAGACTCAGAAGTTCTAGATTTTAGTTCTTCTTCTATCATTGTTTCTGAAACCTTAATCAGATCACTTTAACCTCTCTAAAATTTGGTTTCCTTTTCTGTAAAATAAGGGGAAGGATCTGGTTATTTCTCTGAGGTCCTGTCTACACAATACTATGAACATTTTGCATGTTTAATTTAAAGGTCATTTAAGGATTTTTAACCTTTCACGTTGCGAAATATTCATACTTAAAATACATATTACATATATTTACAGATTAATGAATAATTTTAAATAAAATACCCATTTAAGCACTGAGCAGGTTAAGAAATAGAACATTCCCAGCTTCCAGAATGCACTGTGTGCCCCTCCCCATCATAACCCCTACCTTCTGGAGGTAGCCAGTAGTCTTTTGTGATAGTCATTTCCTTGCTTTACTTTATAGTTTTACCACCTATGAATACCTAAGTTACATATTTAGTGTTGCCTGTATTTGAACTTTACACGATTAAATCATACTGTACATATTGTTTTGTAATTTGCTTCTCAATATATTATTTGTGACGGTCCTCCATCTTGTTGCCTGTAGTTGTAATTTGTTTACATTCATATCCTATACGTAAGTATAATCCCATTTATTTACCCTTGTTCATAAACATTTTGGTTGTTTCCAGTTGGGGTCTGCTCTGGAAGTAGGAGTGCTGGATCTTCAACAGTATTAAATAACCCCAAACTGTTTTTAAGAGTCGTCAAACTCCTCTGCAATGGAAGAGCATTCCTATTGTACCGCATCTTTGCCCACACTTTGTATTTCTAGACTTTTAAACTTTTGCCAGTTTGCATAGGTTTTTGTAAAAACTCTAATCACTGAATTTCCCTTTTAACCACAGCTTGTCTGATCCCTGTGAAACAGTCTCCTGTTACCAAGAAAATCATCATCATCTTAGAGAATTTGGAAAAATCCTCATTGTCTGAGTTATTGGGGGACTTTTTGGCACCTCTCGAAAATCGCAGCACTGAAAGCCCCTGTACTTTTCAAAAAGGTAAAGGTCGTGGAGAGACTGTGCTGAGAAGCAAGCTTCTGTACAATCATTCCAATCTTTCTGTTCCCAAGAGTACAAGTCATAGTCCATGTTCTTCTTTCTTTAACTTGTTTAATTTGCTGAGGTTAGACCATCGCTTTTTTGGTTTGTTTTTAGGAAATGGAACATCTGAATGTTATTACTTTCATGAGAACTGCTTTTTGATGGGAACCATTGCCAAGACCTGTCTCCAGGGCTCTGATTTGCTGGTGCAGCAGCATTTCCGCTGGGTTCAGCTACGGTGGGATGGCGAGCCCATGCATGGTCTGCTGCAGAGGTTCTTAAGAAGGAAAGTTGTCAATAAGGTAACAAACAGCAGAGGCGGTGGTGCTGGCCCTCTATTCCATGGAGGCAGGGTCTTTATTCCAGGAGAGTGGGGCTATAGTGTCAGGAGATCTGAGGTTGATTCTACCACCTACTATATGACCTCAGGCAAGTAAAATTCTTGGATATTCAAGGGTAAATAAGACAGTGCAAGTCAAACCCTTAACAGTTCTGGACTATATTAAGCAGGAGAATAAAATAGTAAATAGGTTTTACTATTGTTATTAACTGCTCCCAAGTTCCAAATGCTGTAGCAGACTAGATTAGAAAAGTAAAAAAATAAAAATAAATAAAATTAAAAAAAAAAAAAAAGAAATTGCTCTGCTTAAAGAAAAGGCAACCCTTCTTTAGAGCCATCTGAACATTATCCATCCACTCAGGCTAGTTTTAATATAGAGCTGTAACACTGAGTTAAAGTAAATTATTTAAAGTCACATAAAAATTGGAATTCTGTATCTTATACATTTTGAAAAGTAATAATGATGTATAGTGATTTTGTTTCACAGAATAATAAAATAGGTATTCTACATTATTCCAAATAACACACTAAATTCAGTACTGACCAGATCTAGCACATTACTTATTCTTAATCAATATTCTTCAATAGGGCTAGTAACTGTGTCTGGGTTGCTTTGAAATAATAGCTCGCAAGTTAGCAAAATTTTGTCATTCTGCACAGTTGGGAACATTTGGAGGCCAGTGTCTTCATTGTATCTGTATGGAATATTTTAAACTGCAAGTTACAGTCTAGCCAAGTGCTAGTAGATTAACAAAAAGAGCCCTTTTTCCCCTCATATGACCAGATGTCTGGAGGTAGGTGTTGCTGGCATTGGTACAGCAACTTTGTGATGTCAGGTCCCTCGGCCTGCCTGGGTGAGTCTCTTGACCTTCCCATCATGATTGCAAGATGTCTGCAGGGCTTCGGGTGCTATGCCCTCATACAAACATGCTCAAACAGGGCGCCATGAAGACTCAAGAGCTGCATCCTCAGTCTCCTTGTCAGGGAAGAAAGCATCTTTCCCAGATCTCCCAGAAACGTAAGACTACCCCTTCATATTTCATTAACCAGAACTGGTTTCAGGCCCATCCTGGCCCTCCCAACCCAGACTATCGCTAGACTTTCCTTCCCAAGATGGACGCTCTCCACCAAGTACCTGAATATCGTTCTGTCTATTGTGATAGAGTGTGTGTGTGCATACCTGCATGGGGGTGGGAAGATGGGTAGAGGAAGAAGCTTTTCGTTGTCCAGTGAACAGTAACTGTCACTAGTGATTTGAATTAGTAACCGAAGTCCCTAATTTAATCAGAAAGGTCTCCTACCCCAAGTTATGTTAAAGTCAGTTGCCTGGTCATAAATACATGCTTTTGGCCAAAAGACGGCCATTGCATGACCTCAACAAGTAGGTAGAAAGGTGAAGTAAAGAGGGTCATAGATCTATAGCTTTTCAAATTACTGATATTTCCATTAGTTTCATCATTATTAATATCAAAATCTCATTACCAAAAATTCACATAGATAATCACAAAATATACCGGTTTTATTCTGTAGAATTGGCACTATTTCAGGTAAAATGAACACCCTAGCTCTCTGGGAAAAAAATAGTTTGAAAAGGGTTGACCTTACTTATTTTGAAAGGAAAGTTCTGAGTTTCAAGCTCTACTCTTTTTTTTCTATTGTGTTTGAGAATGGGAATGTAGGCTGTACTGCAAAGAATAGAAAGGAGAGGGAAAAAAAGAATGATGCCTTTCATTTATCAAGAATCACTTCAAATAGGTTAATAAAATGGATTCCTGGGGTAAGCATGCCATGGGAACAAATATCAACTGCCAAATGTCAGGTATCTTGTAACTGTAGAGCAGAACCAAGTGATTGGGGGCTCTTGGAAGAACACTGGTGCTTGTTCTTCTAATTATTTACAGGGATATAAGAAAATAGACTTTTTGGGAAATTTTTTTCTACTACTATTTGATAAAAAGTAATTGTACTTCTAGTAGGAAATTAATACTCAATTTATCATTAATAGTACATAATCTCAGAATGCTTGCTGGAAGAATATCCGAGAAAATGAGAGACATGTAATGGTTGTTCCTCTTTTGAAGAAAAGGGAAATTATGATAACAGATCCTGCAACATGTGATAATATTTTAACAAAGCTGCTGTTATCACTGAACCATTCTTAGTTTTCCTTGACCAAATCATTTATTTCCCTTCATGTAGGACATGCCACTATTCACAGATTTCTCTCAGTCTTAATACCATAATTACTTGGTTAAACATAGATTTCCTTTCTTATAAAAGACAATGTTAATTACTTTATCTGACTTCTAAATAATTGAAGGATTTTCCCAATAGTAAATAGATTTTTTGTCCTTTTCTGAACTCTCAGTACCACCAAAAAAGAACTTGATTTTATAAAATATAATTCTTTTTTTTTTTTTTTTAAAGATTTATTTATTTTATTTATTTATCACCCCCTTGCTGCTTGTGCTGCTGTGTCCATCCGCTGCGTGTCTTCTCTGTGTCTGCTTATCTCCCCCTTGCTGTGAGGTCTTGCCGCATCAGCCCACGGCCTGCCCTCACAAGGAGGCCCTGGGAAGCGAACCCCGGGCCTCTCATATGGTAAACGGGTGCTCTTATCCATTGCGCCACACCCGCTTCCTGCCTTGAGGTTGCTGCATCAGCCCACCGCACGCACAGCTCAGGCCGGCGTGCCCTCACAAGGAGGCCCCGGGACGCGAACCCGGGCCTCCCATATGGTAAACGGGGGCTCTATCCACTGAGCCACACCCGCTTCCCTATAAAATATAATTCTAAAAAGAATTGCTCCTGCTAGATAGTGTTTGTTCTCCAGTAGTATTCAACATTTTCACTTTTTTAAGTTTTGAAAACAAATTTCTGCATGCCGGCAGAACTCTGTACATTTTGGTGAATTTAGCATTTTAGCTGAGACCTTCCTTTTGGGGAAATTACATTTTTTTTCCATCTGTATTCTAAGGTAAATTTTCCCCAGTTCTACATATACTGTCTTATCATTTGAGCAGAATATTGAAATATATTGAATGTCATTTTTATTTCGTTAATTCAAAACCACTTATTTGAACACCTCCTATTTGCAAGGCTCTGTGAGTTGTTATATGTTTGTGTGAATAATGATTTCTGCCAGAGTTGAAATCATTAGGTTTCTCCTTGCTCTACTTGCTTCTGGATTGCATCTGCTCCCTTTAATTCCATGTCAGAAGCAACAGATCGGTATAATTTAGTTCATCTTAAGCTGCATGTTTAAAACAAATCTCAGAATGTCCCCTATCCCAACCCAAAGTCCTGGCTTCTCCTTCTGACTTTACTTTTTTTGTCATCATCTGTTAACCAGACTTAGAACTTCTCATTCTATCCATGCAGTCAGTTAGTCATAGCATTTTTAAAGTATTCACTCTGTAGCAGACCAAGCAAGACCCAGAAATGGGGTTGACAGACCTATAGCTGGGGAAACAGATCATCAAAACACAGTGAGCCAAGTCCAGCCATGGACATTTGTGTGAGATGTATCAGAGCATCATGAAGTTACCTGCTTATTCATTCAGTAAATATTTACCACTGGCCCTGGGGACTATGGGACAAGACAGGCAGCCTCCCACCTTCCTGGAGCTAATGTTTGCATGGAAAGACAGGCCAAGGAAAGAAACCGTCCATGTGGTGTTTGGTTGTCTTGGAGGACTGTTTTTATATTTAGCTTTTCTAAATAAAAAAGAGGTTATTTAAGTGCTATTTTTTAAAATAGTGTATTAAAGTTACATGTCCAAATGCCCAGCTTTCCCTCAAACTTTTAAGGTCATTGTACAAGCTTTATCTATGTGTCAATCTAGCAAATTTTAACAATCACTTTAAGTAGGCTCCTTCAACTTAATTAAATCCCTTTAAATAGTTTAATTGGTCTTTAAAACTTTAATGTATTTTTTTCTTTTTTCAATGGCTCTGTTGTCTAACAAGCCAACCTTCCCAAGTATATAAGTTTTATAAAACCAGAAAGTTAAACTGACAAATATGGTGACTTCATGTTCTCTAATTCTTGTACTGTTTGCACAAACAGCAAAATTCTCTTATCACTTTTAACTTAAAATCTCTTTTAAGTTAAAATGATAAATATAAAGCAGTAGCTCAATTACCATTTTAAAGTGGAAAGAGATTATTCTGATATGTGAAATTAAACATTATAGGTATATAAAAATACCAAATATATGATTATGCCTCATCCTAGCCCAGAAAATATTAACAATATAGGTTTGATTTTATTTAATTCTGAATATTCATGGAGATAGAAATACAAACCCTCCCTCTTCCCCCAAATAAAAAAAAAAAAATCACTATCCCAAGTAACTTGGGTGATTTTCCCATGCAAATTTATAGATGAGTTTGCACATCAGTCAGAGGACTTGTGATCTGGCCTCAGATTTTTCTCAGTAACAGGAGGAAAAGTTGGGCACCTTTCATAGTCACCTATGTGAGTAAAGTCTCTAAGGCTCTACCCCTTCCACTGTGGAAGATTAAATTCAAAGACAACCTAATTCTCAGATTTGGTTTGAGCTCATAACCTCCACCCATGGTACTTAACCACTGATCCATTTAAATCTTGGTTCTCTCCTGAGTGGCAGGGCCACAAGTCTAATAATTGAATGACATTGCATTTTCAATCTGGACGGGTCCTTGGGGATAATGAGCCTGGCCAACTTCCTCATTTTACTGTTGGTAACACTTCTGCACTCTCATTCTTGATTTGTATGAGCACAACAATACAATCAGGCTAATCGTAGTGAACCAATGTCTAATATGTGCTATGAAAGAAACATGTAAGTTACCATTCCATAACTTGGGGCAGGCAGAGGAGAAGTACTTACTTTAGAAAGGGTGGACTGGAAAACCTCTTTCAGTTTACACTAAGCTGCCACCTAAAGGATGGAGAGTTTGCTGAGAATAGGGAGCCAGGTGACCCAAGCAGAAGCAGCAGCACTGCAACAAATCTTGGCTACAGGGAAGAAGGACTTGGTGCGTGGGGAAACTGAAGGATAGCTCTGTAGTTGTGCGGTCCTGTGCTCCAGGTACAGTATGAGGCTGGGGCAGATCGGATTCAGCACCTTGAATTAGTTAAATGGATTGCCATTTCTTCAGCCATTTTGTTCTTTGCAAACATTAGCAACCATCTTCATGCTTCCCCATGATTCTTTCTGCATTCTGTATTTGAGATGCTCTTCTACCACCCCTCGCTAGTCGAGCATCCTTTACATTCTTTGAGACCCAGCCAGAGTCTCACCTCATCACTTTTTCTCTCCTGACCTTGCAATAGATATAATCTCTTAGCATCTTGTATCTGTGCTTAAAGATTTTCAATCTAGAAGGAACCTTTTGATTACAGATGGCAAAACTTAAGGAACAACAACAACAAAAAACACTCACTGGCAGGGACTGGCAGGAGCTGGTCCCTGGCTCTTCTCTTCATCACACCTCACCTTCCCAACACTGATTACTTGCTCTCCATTAGCTTCTGACACACCTCTTGTTTTCTCCTTTATAGTTCCTAGTACACAAATTCCATGTTCCAGGTTTTTCCCTTCTTAGCAGTGATATTAGCAGTGTTTATGCATAACAGCCATGCAATAAATATATTTTTTAATATGGGCCTCAAAACATCTTCACAAAATTGTTTTTAAATGAATATAAAGCAAAGGAAATATAACCTTGTAATAACTGGAAATTCTGTTTATTGGATTGTGCCTTTTAAAGAAACACCGTTTCTTTTTTTAATATGCTAGCAAACAATAACCACTTTTACCATAAAAGAGCAAACTTGCAAAATGAGAAATGTCAGGTAAACAACATCTAGACTTTTTAGAGAAGGGGTGACCATCTGCTTCTTCAGGTCCTCGGAGTAAGTGGATTTCATTCTGCCTTTGGGAATGATGGAACATCCTTCTGTACCAGGGTACATAACTATCTAATCTTTGGGAATGGTTTGTTTATTGGACAGTCATGAAGAGATCCCATTCAATCTTCCTGGGGACCAAGGAAAAATGGGAACTCTACCCTCGTTCCCTCTTAACACTCGAGGTCTTGATGAGGCAGCTGAGGGGTCACCTCTCTGTTTGTCAGCTGCCCACATTGCTCAGTGGTTTTTTCCCCTCTGCCCTGACTGACCATCGGGAGGGAAGCTTGACTAGAGATCAGAAATGTTACACTTAGGAAAGAAAAAAGTTTGTTATCTAAATAGTTATTATATACTTCCCTTCAAATGTGATACTTCTTTTCCTTTCAGCTAAATGTTGTATCCTAATCCTATTTTTCTATCTAATAAAAATAAATTCCAGCGCTGGCTTTGCAACTCTTTCCTGTGGGACTTGAGCAAGTTGTTATGTCTTTGTACCTCAGTTTCCTGATAGGTAAAATGGGGTAAGAACACCTTCCTCAGGCTTGTGGTGAGAATTAAATGAGAAAAACACTCATCACACTAACACGTTAGCACACATTCTAGAGTGTGTGTTCTTAGCTATTAGCTGTCCCCCCTTCAGCCACCTCAAGTGAAGCTCAAATCAGATTCAGCCACATTTTTAATTGCTTTATAATTTTCTATTTTTTATATAAGCATCGTTTAAACCAGGCCTCAGAGCTCTGCCTCCTTGTCTCTCTAGTTCAGAGGTAAGGCGCCCTCATCCTGTGATCCCGTGTGCAAGATGGTCGACTGGACCCTGGCTGTCTGGCACCAGCTCAACTCCTGCCTGGCCCGCTTGGGCACCCCTGATGCACTTCTTGGGCCAAAATATTTCCTGTCTTGCCCTGTAGTCCCAGGACATGCCCAAGCAACAGTAAAGTAAGTGTCGTTTCTCCTTGGCTTCCCTATTTAAAATAGAGCTGTGGGATATTTAAGAATGAGAATGCTGGCCAGGTTGCCTTCTGCTCACAACTGTCATCAATTTGGAAGGCCAGTGCTCTGTGCCCCTGTCAGAGGGTAACCATGGCTTGTCTGCTGGGTAGTTCCGAAAGAAACCAGATTTTTTATGAGAACTAGCTAGCAGTTTTCCCTTAATTACAAAACTCACCAAAGCCATGGTCAGCTTGCTGTGTAGTGTTTCCTGGGTAAGGTCCCACATGAGAAATTTCATCAAGTATTTTAGTCCAGGAAAAAGAAACTGCATTCTATTTATGAATTGAAAAGCTTCCTCTATTTATCAGACTCAAGTATTTACTGTGTTTTTCTTTGAAGCAGCATATGAGAATAGACATATATACAATAAGGTTAATGAAATAGAAAATCAGGAGTAAATTGAAAGGAGGGGGAAAAAAAGTCACCACCCAGCTTAGTAAAGATAGTGTGGTGAGCTCTCAAATTTCATTCAGCACTTCCTGGCCACCTGGGCAGAAATCCATTTTGGAAGGCATGGATGTAAATAATATATCTTTATTATAAGACAAATTATCAATTTCATAAGTCAATTGGGAGAAAAATGTTCTCATAAATATACACAGCATTTTCTTGCTAAAACACAAATATACTTGTTCATGTAATTGGCCCTTTCTTCATCAGTATCACAATTAAATCTAAGCTTTTTTTACATCCCGATTCACAAGATTCTTCTGGAACCAAAGCTTCATGTTTGCATGGGATCCCCTTACCCCTCCAGTCCCAGGAAACAATGCATGGTGGCCCAGCTTGGGGAGTGCATCACCCCAAACTTAGGAATCCCCCAGTCTTTAAATGGGGCTGCTGGCAAATCTGCCCACTCTTTGCCCTGGAAGGAGATATTATCTTTATTATCCTGGCCAGGAAACAAATATGCTCTTAGCTCTAGAAGGAAACACTCTATCTTTCAAGGCTGTTTGTTCCACTAACATCCTTGAAAAAAAAATAGTTCTGAACAAATGTTGGAACAAGAGGTGCAGAAATGTCGTGGAGAATTGTCTCCCAACAGCCATGTTGAGGAGCTGCTTTTTCATTTTTATTACCAAAACTCATCCTGTTTTCCCCTTTGGCTCCTTGAAGGATAACTGTGTCACTTTGACTCAAGTTGTAGAATACCAGAATTGAGTCCGCACTCCCTATTGTAGTTTCATTGTTTCTCTTGAATTACATTATAAGTATGTATCACTAGAATTTAAACAGAGAGCTTAAAACAGATGGATTTTTGGTACCTGGATAGTAGTTTTAAAGATACTTGAAAGGTTTATGCCAGTATCTAATAGCTTTGAAATTTTTCCTATTAGAGATTTCATTTTATTTCTACAGACTTTAATTAATTTCCTAATGCTGCAACAAAGTGAGGTCACTTTTGAAGGAATTTCAATGGGCATTCAACGCTCCAAACTTGAGTTAAAAATCTCATCGCTTACAGTGACCAATGCAAAAGAAATCCACCTTGAGGCAATGGCTGGTGACCCTCATCCATTCCTTGCAGGGCTAAGCCTGGTGCACAGTGAGCCCTTGCCTTGGGGCAGGCAGACTTAATTTTTCCATGATTATAAGGTGTATCCTGATTTTAGAAACTTGAAAATGTAAAATGTGTGTCTTATTAAGGAAATATGGCAAATAAATTTAAGCTATTTAGACACATTCAGAAAATCTTTTTTCTAGACTTCAGTCTGTGAATTTACCTTGCTTCCCATGTATTTGTTATTCTCATGTCCATTTATTCATCGATGCTTAAGCATTGTTTCCTGTCTCAAGGATCTTATAAAGTAGAGGAGAGAGAGATGTAATCTGCCTGTTTCATTTGAAATATATTTTATTTTTTGGCAAATTCAAACTTCTTTGGTATTGGATAACTTTACTTATTCCAAAACCACCTGGGAAAGGTAGCAAATCCTTAGAAACACCGATAACTGTTTTAAAACCTGTCCTTTTTTAGAGTTGCGTGAAACTGATGAGGGGTCTGCTCCTAACTCCGATGGATCTGTCCCTCTCTTGCAAGGTGGATGTCTAAGCTGTGGAATGCCATCATTGCACCCAGAGTTCAAGAAGCAATATTGTCAAGAGCCTCTGTGAAAAGACAACCTGCCCTCGGACAAACAACTGCTAAAAAGCCCCCTAGCCAAGGACAGCAGGCTGTGGTTAAAGCTGCTCTCAGCATCTTGCTTAATAAAGCTGTTCTGCATGGCTGCCCCCTCCTGAGAGCAGGTATGTGGGCTCATGCTGGGAGGACAGGAAATTCATACCCTTACATGATATTTCTTTGAATTTGTCTTTAGGGAGCTCTTTTTTGCCCTCTTTGCAACTAGAGAAATTATCTCGACATTAATGGGCATTTCATCTTATGGCTCCAGGACTCACTTTTCTCTCTCCTTTTTAAGTTTTTGCTCATGCTTGACTTCCAGACCTCCAAAGAAAGTTTGTACTGGTTCACAGAACCCCTGCTTGGTTTTTAGGCAGGCCTGTGATTTGAAAGAATCCATCTCTTTGAGAACTGGAATTGTCTTTCGCTTCACAGTATGAAATTGCATTTTCACTGCCTTCCCTTTGGCAAAACATCATTTGTGTTGTTTCAGAGCTCGACCAGTATATAGCTGATTTCAAAGGAGGAAGCTTCCCATTATCCATAGTTTCAAGTTACAGCAATTGTAGTAAGAAAAAAGGAGAGAACGGTGCCTGGAGAAAGGTGAGCACCAATCCTCGCAAGAAGTCGGGCCGTTTCTCTTCACCCACCTGGAGTAAGCCGGACTTGAGTGAGGAAGGTAAGGAGGGCAGGGGTGCACTTAAGGTCTGCTTTCTGAATGCAGAGGTGCTTGTATTGTTATCTATGCATTCAACACACAAATTTGAGTATTTCAGTGTACATTGTGATGGGAGGTATTTCCAGAAATATTTGAGAGTCTCCTACTATGAAATTTCCAAAATTTCCAAAATGAAATTTATTTTTACCTTTTAATGGTCACTTTTTTAAAATGAATTTGTTTTTCTGGGTGTCCACAATTAAATTTATATAATAAAATCACTTCATGTTGGCATATTCCTCTCCCTTTTTGTGTCATTCCTAAGCCAACTTTAACTTTTTCAAAGTTTATCTACCTCCATATTTGATACCAATTTAAGGCCTTTGCAAATAAACTAATGCTACATATTTCTTTTTCGTATATGACGTGTAACTATGTGCCAGGTTTTATTCTAGGCACTGGAGATAGAGCAGTGAAAACAACAGACAGAAATTCCTGTCCTCCTGGAGTTTACATTTTAATAAATCATTAAACAGATTCCATATGATGGCATGTTGTATACTGAAAAATATATGTTTTCATTCTAACAAAGAAGGAGTTCATACATCTACCCCTGGGATCCAACCTACTCATTTTGTCTTTGATAATAACAGTTATATGAATTGTAAATGTTCTTCCTGAAGGGAAACCTATGTTTGAGCACAAATGAAAAGATGTTCCAACCCCATGTACATAGTGGATTACTTATATATGTAATTAATTTTTGGTCTTCAGGAACCCCACCTCCCCTTGCAAGTATTTCTGATTTTGTACTTCTCATGCCAACTTTAAAGCAGTGGGGTCTCCAAATAAAAGTATATGGTACCTAAGATATATCTCTTAAAACATAAGAAGATTGTTATTAGTCAATATATTTTATGCTTAAGCTTATATTTAGTTGATTAATTTAATATGGTTTTTAACCATCTTAACACAAGCCAGGGTTTTCTAATTACCACAAGCATATGGTAGAAAATTTTGACTGCTTTTTTGTTGCAATGTCATTGAATAAAATGAGATTTTACTTATCCTAAAAAAGTATAAGTATTACATATTTATAACAGGATACTTTCAATCCCACGGGCTTGCCATTTCTTCCCCAAGTTAAAGTGGAATGAAGGACAACAGTAGAGTCTACCCCTCAGTATTGTGTAGACACTCCCTAGATGACTTTCTGTAGGAAGAATCATACCTTTCACTTGGTTATCTGCATTCACAGATAACAAAAGTGAGGTTCAGAAACCTTGGCCACTTCCCCAAATCATCTGTCCTGAAATATGGGGTTCTGGAGTCCATTTTTTGCAAGTCCATGCCACCCTAATCCTGTGGCACATGTAATAATCCATGGGTATGCAGATAACCGGCCATCCATCCAGCTAGCTCTTCACAGTTTCCTTGCCAAGTTCATTAAAATTTCTATAGGGTTTAAGAGCAGCTTCTTTCTTGAGCTAAATAATTACATAAACATTAAGTATCATCTATATCTGCTTTAGAGTCTTTGAACAAAATATAAATTTAAGGCAATATCAGAAATAAGTCTAACTTAGAATCTATTTTTGCTAAATATAAAAACAAAAGAAAAATTGAATTATAAATTAAAATTCCTTTGTTTTCAATAATTGTTTCATAGTTCCAGTGATGATATAATGCAAATATTATCATATTCTTTGAAGTATGGAGACTTCTTTGAAGATTAATAACACTGTGCTAACAGTGTTATAACACTGATTAATAACATTGTTTGCACTGACATCAATACAGAAATTTATAAAATCTAAAAACTAATTCTATAAAGTACACAGTTCGTGAGCCCATTGTTAAAAAATCATGATTAACATGCCTCTCCAGTTATTTTGTTTGTTTTTTATAATGGCAATTTTCCCCAATAATTGCCTTGGATATA
>JAQZBX010078473.1:0-14122 GCA_029593785.1 Cabassous unicinctus
TCTCCCAGGTTTGTTGACTTCAAATTCTGGAGGCTTCTCTCTGTCTCTGTAGCTTTTTACTGTGTCTGTGGTTTTTCATTCCTCTGTTTATAAAGGACTCCAGTAAGAGGATTAAGACCCACCCTGGGTCACACAATCTAATCAAAGGCCCTTAACTGAGGTAACTTTATCAAAAGTTCCCACACAAAGAGTTTTGTGGAGTCCACAAAAGCTTCAAACTGCCACAAGTGTCCTATCACCTTTTGCCTCTATCTAACTTCACTCTTCAAAACCAAACCATTGAACAAGTAAGTACTAATTCGCTTTTTTCCTTTTGCCCTGCTTTGCACCTCAACTTCCAACTCAGACTTATACCCTCATGAAAATAATATTCTGCCTTGCCCAATTTCAGGAATTAACAAAATAACAGCAAAACTCTTACCCTAACTATACTATATAAAATGTCAAGCTTACCAAACATTTCCTATCCTCCTTCCTTGTTTTTGTTTCGCCTTTTGTTTTTGTTTTTCAGTAACTGCTACCAGGATCTAAAATATTATATATATTACTCGTGTATGTATATTATCTATTTCCCACCACTACCATAATGTAAATGAGCCCAATAAGGACAGGTTTTTTGCATGTTTTTTTTATTACTAGACTTCCAGCATCTGGAATATCCATTTTACAAAACATGCATTCAATAATATTCATTTAACAGGTGAATATTTATAAATGGAATTAATAGTTTCTGGTATTTTGGCTGTACTTATTTTTTCTTCAAAATTTCTTAATAAAATGATGAGTTAAAAAAAGAAAATGGAATAGAACATGCAAAATCCTGCACTCAGTAGACATGCACCCATTGTTATATCATCCTTTATCCTGGGTGCAGCAAATGTATTTGTTTCCTGGTAGAACTATTGGTGTCTTTATAAAATTAAAGGCAGTGTTAATTTACTCACATAAGAAATTGAGGCTAAATGACTATTTTATGCCTCTTCACACACATCAGCATCAGGAATGATGCAAATTTGTTGCTAAGGCCTAAAGGCTTCATGGTATGAAATCTATCTTTTTCTTGACCCATATTTCTGACTTTTTCTCCCTAGCACTTTATGCTTCAAGATAATAAACAATTATAATTCTAACAAAATAAAACTGTCATGCTATTTTATGAGTCTAGGTCTTTGTCCTTGATTTTCTCAACTTGCACATCCCATCTTCTGTGGGAACGGTAGGATTCCTCTTGCACATCTGTGGATGGGGCTAAGTCTAAATTTTTCTTCAAGTATTTCATTTCCCCCAGGAAATATTTTTGGACACTATTAATTAGATGTCCTTCCTAAGTCAGAAATTAACACAGCATGATGTTTTCTTTTACTTCTTGCTTTCTCCAGAATCCTGAAAGATTTTTGTGGCAGAGATCATTTTTCATCCAGAATACATAATAGGCACTCAGAATATATTTGGTATAAGAAATAATTAACATTATAAAAAGGTATTTAAGAAAAGCATAAAGATTTGAAATGCTTAAAAGTTCCAATAAAATAAGCCTGTGACAGATCTATTTCTGCTCCATACAAACGAAGTGAAAAATGTATAATCCTATTAAAATATAGAGATATTCCTGGCTTTTCATCTGCCTATAAATGTCTCAATGAATTGCATGAGATCTAATTTGCAAACAAGTGAGATGCACAAAGGATTCACTCACAGGTAAATCAAAGAAAAATAGTGCACTGGAAAACCAGAGCGGGTGGCAGCAGCCTAACCGGAAAATAGAGTTTAAACAGTCTCAGAGAATAGACATTTTGACAGAGCTGGGAGGAAAATTAGGGCTTCCTCCATTAGTGAGAGGACAATACAGCAAGCATGCCAATTCATCTGCTGCCTCAGGTTGCTTTGCATTTTTAAAAGAGTCCATATACATTAAAATAGAAAGTACTCCCCCAAAACACACATAAACACTCAAAACCCAGAGAAAATTCAAAATATATTAATAGCCGATTATGTGGAAAGCATCCTTTGTTGAGACACATATTTAGAGGCACAATAATTTTTTCAGATCATATTTACATATCTTTAAATATTATCTTTAACTTTTATGGACTAGAAAATCTAACACTTACTGGAGCTACTATTTGACACACTTTTCTTTTGTTCTCTGTCTATATTTAATAGTCATAGGAATTATTAAAAGTTGCCTTTTATATTTTGTAGGTTAAAATATTTGTGGAAATAAAAACTACTGGAAATTATTTAAACATTAAATGAGATTTATGTATGGATAGAACAATATAGGTTTGTTATTAATATTTTCAAATCATTATTTTACATTTTAGCACAAACTGCGTTGCTTAAAAATATATGCTATTGGGGCGGATGTGGCTCAAATGGTTGGGTGTCTGTCTCCCATATGGAGGGACCTGGGTTCAATTCCCGGGACCTCCTGGTTGAAAAAAAAAAAAAAAATATATATATATATATATATGCTATTATTTTGGCATTTAAGCTTTAATAACTGAGTTTAGGTATTTACAGAAATAAATTTCTTCATAAAAATTTGTTGCAAATCTGTAAAGAAGGAAAACCTACATAACTCTTCTCACATTCCCATTTTTCCTTTCATATATAATCTGTCTTTGTAATACTAAAATAAACACAAGGAATTTCATAGGTGAAATTGATACTAAACCATAGGCAAGAGGATTTAAAATACTAAATATCAAAATTTCAGAAAATGTTCATGCAAGAAGAAAAAATAACAACACTATAAACATAAGGGGGACATTTAAATTGAAATAGAAAGAAACAAAAAGACTATGCAATACCAATATATATAATTATTATAATGTTTGTTTTGAAAATGGTATGCAACTAATTTGACTTTTTAAAAGTATTTGGAAGAATTCATTGGTTATTTGTAAGTGAGAAACAGATTGAGAGGACACCATATTTTAATGAATACCTTGTGAAACAAAACTAGCTGTTATAAATTGGCCAGAAAAAAATAAAAGTAAGTGCTATAAATGTGCATAAGTTGTGAAGAGTTTTGTCATGTAATTTTTGGAACAAGGGAACTACTCTTGTATTGGGGCAATCCATGCAAAAATAGGAGCAGGCATTTAAAGCTGCTTGAAAGAACTTGGACTTAATTTAACCCAACCCTCTAATTACAGAAATGGTAAAATGTTATTGTATGACTTATGTAAGAATACATAGCGAGTTATTGGTGACTTTAGGACTAGAGAACTGGTCTTCCATTCCAGTCCAGTCTGTGTTCCAGCTCCCACTTTACTACATTGGACCCATCAATGCTGGAGTTTGCCAAAGTGGAATAGTACACATGTATTTGTGTTTAAATCTTGAGAAAACTGATTTGCATAGGTATAACCTTATGGATTTCTCAATACTTAATAAACAAACAGACCCATAAATATACCTTTATACATAACATGGAAGTGAAAATGTCTAAGTTAGGCCATTTCAAGTAAATGATAAGATAGGTACCTGATTCTGGAAGTTTTGTTTTAGGTTGTCCATCTGAACAAAAAAATGAAAATGAAATTTATCATGGATTAACATGACTATGAAATAAACACAAATTTTCATCCATCATATTTTCAAGAAAAGGTGACAATATTCAAGCCTGTTGATGATGGATTAAAATGAACAGGTGAAATGAGCACTTTCATACATTGTTGGTCAGAATATGAATTTCTGCATATTTGTGATGTATAGTATGTGAATCAGCTACCATGCTATATATAAAAGCATCAGCACATATAGGAATTTATATGATACTATTGAAAACAACCTGAATGTTTCCCAGTAAAGGAAATATCCATGCTTAGAATAGTATGCTGCTATTAAAAAGAGACTAAGCTTTATATTGATATACTAAATAGTGGAATCAAATTTAAAAGAAACATTTCTAATTCTGATACCAATTTTTACGTGTTTGAGTGAATATAGAGAGTATAATTGAATAGAACAATATATGGTTCCCCTTTTTACGTCGTTATTTTGCAGGCATGGTTAGCAATTGAGGAAACATAATAGAATATATCTTACCCATAGGTTACTGCAGAGAGATATTATTCTGCTAATCCTGAATGATAAACTTAAGCAATGATTAAAATTGTCTCTCTTTTGGTATTAGGTGAAACGAGTCCATTATTCATAAAATGGAATGATGAAAAATATGTAAACCAGAATGAATGAGGAAGGAGAAAAGGACCTGGATTTGCTGAAAAGAATCAATAAATATGCTTCTTTTTATTCTCTTTTTCCATTTTTTCCTTTTAACAGAATATATCTGGGATGTTTAGGCTAATGTGTCAACTCGGCCAGGTGATGGTGCCCAGTTGTTTGGTCAAGCAAGCACTGGGATATTTATAATACAAGGGCATTTCATGGACTTTAATAATCAGTGATTTGATTGCATAGATGGCTGATTACATCTACAATCAACCAAGGAGATTGACTTTAGCAATGATGTCTTATCCAATCAGTCCAAGGCCTTTAAAGGGGGAAGTGATTTCAGCATTCAGAGAGAGAACTCCCAGCTCCACTTTGGTCAGCCAACATGTCCTGGGAAGTCATCAAGGTCATTCATTGGAGTCCCTGGTTTGCAGCCTGCCCTGTGGAATTTGGACTTTTGCATCCCCATGGTCATGTGAGAGAATTTTATAAAATCTCATACTATTCACAGATATCTCCTGACGGTTCTGTTTCCCTAGAGAATCCTAACAAATGCAATATATTTTCAACTTTTTTCTAATTTCCTTTTATTATAATATCTATTTGCATTAAATACTATCAGAATTACTACAGAGAAAAATATATGTTAATTAGGAGGATTAGCCATATTAAATTAGAAGAAATCTTATGCATTGTTTATTAAATGGAAGAGAGACACTCAGATGTACCAACATTGTTATATCCATGTTAAGAAAAACAATACTTAGAAAATGTTTATGATCCAAAATAATCATTAATCAAGAGTTAGGAATATATAAAGCTGATCTAGAATGCAAAATAACAAGTACCAAAATTGGATTATAATAAAATCATTTTCAAAAAGGAAAGACAAACCAAGGTTTGATTTCTTGGGTAGAATTAAAATTAAATAGAGTTGTGAGGCAATAATTTTCTGTCTAATACTTTACAACTTATAGCAGTCTTTTAGATATACACAATGTACAAGTTAATTCAAAATAATTTACTTTGCAGATTTATGTCCTTGATTCTTTGGAAAAGGAAAGATACTGAGAGTAAATTTACTTCATTTTTGTTAAATTTTCCATTCTTACTCCTTTGGGGTTTAATGCACACTGTTACAATTTAAATAAAAATAGCTCTATCCTTATAAAGCATATGGTTGTAACAGACATTAATAGTTACTAAAGCATGTAAAATATTTTGTCTAAATAATTATAAACATAGTTAATGTTATTATTCTCAGTGACAACACTTAAGGAGTCCCACAATTGGATTTATAGGTGTTTGTGTTTAATAACAGGTTTCTGAAGCATATTCTCTTAAGACTTATCCCTGAGATAGCCTAACAAGCAAGGTTCAAAATAAGTAACATGTATTATGCCTCATGTTGCTGAAATGCTTTAATAATTCCAATTAGATTTAGTAAATGCATACTCAAATATGCTATAATTTTTGTGAAAGCGGTTATGTCCTATCAATCAACCCGAGTGAGTTTATTCAGGGAAAAATAGTTGAGTGGTTTAAACAGATAGCAAAAAAAGATAGACCACTAGCTGGAGGCTCAGAAATCTTGGGTCTAAACTGTCCCCATTTGAATAGACAGTAGGAACATGTGGGGAGGTGCCTTCCTAGCAGCTACTCAGGTTCTCAGACTCTTTGGAGTATAGGCCTTGGAGTGGTAAATAGATGCTAGTTTCAAATACCAGCTTTGCCACTGATCAGCAGTTAAACATGGGTCAAAAGTTGTATATTTCTGTGTGTTGGTGCTTATTTTGCCATATAGAGAAAATAAGAATACTTACAGGGTGGGTTTATTAAGGTAGATAAGTTGAGTGAGTTTCTGAAGATTAGCTGAAGTTATCAGTTGGAAGAGGGATCTTTTTATTAACAAGGTTATAAGTTTTTTGTAAAAATTGAATTTTATATTTCAATTTTAGCAAGTGAAATTTCCTGACTAAAATATAAAGTGAAAACTTCATATCATTCTTACTGGGGTAAAATAGCAGGGCCAACATTTACCCTTAAACAAATATTAAAAAAAAAAATTTAAACCAGAGGCAATGCATTGAGCAATGGAAACAGATGAGGTAATCTCTAGAGAGAGTTTTCAGCTTTAGAAAATAGAGCCTGGCCTTCTAACTAAGAGGAAAAGACAGAGTTTAGGAGGTCTAAGGTAGTTAAAATTTGTGGGATGAAATTCTGGAGAATTAGCCCTCTGAGTCCTAAGAGGGCTGCCCTGAGTGGCCTTGTCTGTGTGCTGATATGGCTGACAGTATCGATAAGCACAGGCTTATGAAATACCCAAGGCTGTGGAAAGAACCACTGGCAACTGTGAAGTGAAAACACCCATGGAGGTCACAGAACGCTGGAAATATTTCCTGTTCCCATGAGACATGATGAAAGGACTTCTAATTGAGACTCTGCGTTAATAGTGAAGCCAAATTAACCCAATTTAAAAGCTGCTTTAAAGTTGGTATAACAGAGCCTAAAAGCAGTCACAAAAGGGACAGGGCTGATTTCAAGTAATTTAACTCTCTGAGTACAAAATCCAATAGTATTTATAGGAATACAATAAAGTCCAACACCCAGCAATGTAAATTCACTTTGGCATCCATTAGGAAATTACTAGGCATGGAAAGGAGTTGGGGGAAATATGACCTATAAACAGGAAAAAATTAATCAATTAGAAACAGTCCTTAAATTGACACAGAAAATAAAATGAAAAGACGTGAGAATAAATTATCTATTGTAAGGATACCCCATATATATGTAAAATAGAAGAAATAATAAACATGATGATGAAAGAAGTGACATAAACAAAAGATATCCAAATCAAACTTCAAGAGATAAGAATTCAATATTTTATATGAAAAAACACTGTATGAGATTATTAGAAGATTAGATAATGCAGAAGGAAAGGTCAATTAATTTGAACATATAGAACCAAAATTATCCAAAATGAAAAGATATCCAAACAATATTGAATAGAATGAGAGTGAACAGTGACCTCTGAGACGATATCAAGTGGTCTAATGTATGTATAATTGAAGGCCCAGAAGGAGGAGGGTGAGCAGAAAAATACTTGAAGAAACCATGTCCCCCAATTTTCCAAATTTTGACAAAAACTATAAACACAGAGGTTGATAAGCATGATAAACCCCAAGAGAAAAATCATTTAAAAAATCTGTGCATAGCCTAATTCAACAATGAATATTAAAAGCCTGTGAATAAAAGTAATTTTTAAAAGCATCTAGAGAATAATGACACATGCACACAGGAACAAAGATAAAGAGCAAATTCTTCAAGCCAGATGTCAACAGAGTGCCCTGTGCAGAAAGGAGGAGAGGGGCAACATATTTTTCCACCTAAAATTTGGTATTCCAAGGTGAACAAAATTTTTCAGAAAAAGGGTCAGATAGCAAGAGATTTGGGCTTTCTGGGATATATGGTCTCTGTTGCAACCACTTGATGCTGCCATGATAGCATGAAAGCAGTCCCAGTTTATATATAAGTGAACAAGCAAATTTACGTCCAATTGGACTTTATTTGCACAAACAGGTGGCCAGTAAGTTTTGGCCCGTGGACCACAGTTTGCTACTTCTACTGTATTGAATGAAACGATATTTCATAAGAAAGTGTCATGAAGACTGTTCAGACAAACAAATTAAAAGAAACCATCACCATTAGATATGCACAAGAAAAAACATTAGAGGAAGCTGTTCAGGCAAAGAAATATGATGTAACAGATTTGAAACTATACAAAGTAATGAAAACATCAGAAAGGTAAAATGAGGGGCAATATAAAAGTGTTTTGTGCTCATATATTTAAATAGCTAAAATAGAATTGTTTTAAGCAAAAATAATAATGATATATTTTGGGGGTTAAAACATATGTACAAGTAAATTGCATGACAACAATAGCACAAAGAATAGGAGGGAGCAAAAAGAAAAACACTGCTTTAAGTCTCTTAATATATTTCAAATGGTGTAAGTTTAATAATTTTGAAGATCAACTGTGATGAATTAAAGACAAATATTGTTCTTAAATACAAAAACAAGCAAACTAACAAATTAAAGAGGAGTAACTAACAAATCAGAATTGAAGATGAAAAGAAATCACACAACTACTCAAAGAAACAAAAAGAAATCAGAAAAAAGGAATAAAAAACAGATAACAGAAATAGAAAATAAATAGTAAAATGGTATCATAGCAATAATCACAAAATTTAAATTTAAAACTCAAAAATTGTCATATTGGATTAAAGAGTTTGGCCCAACTTTATGCTGCCTATGTGAAACCCACTTTATATATAAAGACTCAAAATTGTTAAAAGCAAAAGAATGGTAAAAGTTGTAAACTCTAACTCTAATTTTAAAAGAAAATATTTTTAATATTTTAATAATTTGAGAGCAAAGAATATTACCAGAAATACAAGGGTCATTTTTCCTAATGATAAAGGAGTCAATTAATCAAGAGGACATAATAATTCTAAATATTTATCCACCTAAAAACAGATATTCAAAATTCATGAAGCAAAAACTGATAAAAATGCAAAGAAAAATAGACAAACCCAGAGTGATGTTTGGTGATTTTTATATCTTTCTATCCATAATTGATAGAACAAGCAGAGAGAAAATCATTAAGGATATAGAAGACTTGAAAAACACTATCAACCAACTTGACCTGATTAAAATAGAGCCTTCACCCATCCACTGGAGAATACACATTCTCTTCAAGTTCATAGGGATGGTTTACCAAGATAAAGCATAGTCTGTGTCATAAAATTAATCTCAATAAAGTTAAATGCATTCAAGCCATGCAAAGTATCTTCTTTGACCATATGGTGTTAAATTAGAAATGAAGAAATGAGAAATCAAAACAAAGACACCATGAAAATTCCCAAATATTTTGAAACCAAATTGAACACTCTAAACAACACATGGGTCAAAGAATAAAAGAAAAGGAATTTACAGACTATAGTATTCCTTGTCCCAGAATGTTTCATTTCAAATAACTCTTTCAAAATAATCATTTAGTTTTTGTCCCTTGAGATACCAATTAAATGAGAAAAACAAATTATAAGACATTAAATAATTAGAAATTGCTTGAACTGCCTTCAATTATTCTGTCATAAGCTGCCTATCAATTACACACAAATTTACTCTACAAATACCTTCACATAAACACTCCAGTTAAATTTATATTACTTTTAATGACTGATTGAATGAATTAACCTTAAATTACTGAGATTATTTTATTCTCCTCTTTCATATAATCCTTCCTATTTTCCCCAAATCTTCTGTCTAGTTCAACAACTGTAGCTGCCTATGTTTTTTTTTACCTGAGAAGCTAATATATTTGCCTTTGGGAAAGTTATAAAATTTTATTTAATAGTGTTCAAAAAACAGTTTAGGGGAGTCAAGTCTTCTTTGAAATTGCATTCATCTGAGATTTAAGCCCTAAAAGATATGTCAATGAACGTTATTCCAAATAACTGCATATTTAGTACTATCTGCTAGTACATCTCTATTTATTGTACTCTGGGAAAGGGAAAGCATCCTTGCCCAACAGGAAGTACACCTCACCTGGAGGTGAAAAGAGGAGAACATAGAGCTACAAAGGCTCAGATTCAGTTCAAGCACCTGTCCATTCTCCAGTAGATACTGGAGGTTCTAGAGTAGTTTAATATATGTGGAATTCTGTGCACGCGCGCGCACACGCACACACACACACACACACACACACACACAGTAGCTGTGTTATCTTGGGCAAGTCTGAGCTTCTATGAGCCTATGTCTTGATTTATAAAACTTGCATATCTTTTTAAATGGTCTTCTGAAAGCATCCAGACATTGAGAGGTCAATAAGCAATATATTATATAATAAACAATAAATATGACTTAGGGAAAATGTGTATTTTTAACAATTCCATTTGAAATGACAGGTAAAGAGAAAGGAAATTTATTTCTAAATCAATAATGCTTTCATTTAGCAAACTCTACAGAAACTTAAAAAATATTTATATGTACATCAATTGCTCTGATTCTTGTGCCCTAAGCCTCATGGAATGATTGCATTTATGTGATGAATGTTAAAACTTTAATACATTGACTCTATTTCCACCCTATCAACTATTTACTGAATTTAGAGACTATAGAAAAAATAAGTTGTATGTAGAATATTGTGGACAATATCTATATGTACAGATATATTTACTGATTGGTTAACATTTCTAATACCTAAACTTTGTTGGTCTTATATTATTAAGCTATCTATCATTTGAACATCCTTTCTAATTTTGGAGAGTTGCTTATTGTGTGAGTCTTGGTGTGCTGGTAGCTAGAGCATTCATTCAAATATGATCTATTCTTTAAAAACTGTCTTTTCTCCCCAGAACTTTGAATGTTGAGGGAGTGGTGAAAAGAGCAGGACAGTTAGGGATTATCTGCAGTTTCATATTCAGGTTTGAGAGCTGATTGCTGTTGCCAATAGAAACAGTTTAATTAGACTTTTCTTGGGACATGGCTTTAGCTGTCAGATCATATGGTGTGACTTCCCTTTCTTTCTATCTTCCTTTCTTCCTCTCCTTTCTTTCCTTCCTTCTGAAAGGAATTCTTTCTGAAATAGATTATTTTCTATCAGTGAAATCATGCAATATTTGTGCTTTTGTGACTGGCTTATTTCGCTCAACATGATGACTTCAAGGTTCATCCATCTTGTCACATGTATCAGATCTTCATTACTTTTAATGGCTGAATAATAGTCCATCATATGTATATACCACGTTTTGTTTATGCATTCATTGGTTGATAGACACTTGCGTTGCTCCATCTTTTGGCATTGTGAATAATGCCACTATGAACATCAGTGTGTGCATATCTGTTTCAGTCTCTGCTTTCAATTCTTTTGGTATATTCTACTAGTGAGATTCCCAGGTCATAGGGTAACTCTATAGTAAACTTTCTGGGGAACCACCAAACCATTTTCTACAGCATCTGCACCTTTTTTACATTCCCACTAAGAGTGAACAAGTGTTCCTATTTATCCACATCCTCCACAACACTTGTTCTTTTCATTTTCTTTAAAATAGGGGCCAGTCTAGTAGATGTGCAATGTATATCATTACGGGTTTGATTTTCATTTCCCTAATGGATAATGATGTTGTGCATCTCTTTATGTGCTTAATGACCATTTGTAAATCTTTGGAGAAATGTTGTTTCAACTGCCCATTTTTTAATTGGGTCATTTCTCTTTTTGTTGTTGAGTTGTAAGATTTCTTTATATATTCTGGATAGTAAACCCTTTATGCATATGAAGTTTCCAATTATTTTTTTCCATTCTGTAGGTTGTCTTTTTACTTTCATGATGAGGTCCTTTGATGCACAAAAGTTTTTAATTTGATGAAGTTCCATTTATATATTCTCTCTTTTGTTGCTCATGCTTTTGGTGCAAAATATAAGAAACTATTGCCTAACACAAGGTCCTGAAGATACTTCCCTATAATTTCTTACAGGAATTTTATAGTTTGTTTTGTTACATTTAAGTCTTTAATCCATTTTGTATTAAATTTTCTGTATTCTGTAAATTAGAGTTTCACCTTCATTCTTTGGCATACAGATATCCAATTTTACCAGTGCCATTTGTTTAAGAGACTATTCCTTTGTCATTGAGTGGAGTTGGCACCCTTGTCAAAAATCAGTTGGCCATAGATAAGAGGGCTTATGTCTGAACTCTCATTTCAATTTCATTGATTTTTATGTCTGTCCTTGTGCCAGAAACATTGTTTTGAATACTGTAGCTTTGTAATAAGTTTTATAATCAGAAAGTGTGAGTTCTCCAATTCAATCTTCTTTTTCAAAATGGTTTTGGCTATATGGAGCCACTTACCCTTCCACATAAACTTGATGATTGGCTTTTGCATTTCTGCAAAGGCGGCTGTTGGAATTTTGCTTGGAATAGTATTGAATCTGTAAATCGCTTTGGGTAGAATTGGCATCTTAACAATATTTAGTCTTCTAATCCATGAAAACAGAATGTCCCACCATTTGTTTAGGTCTTCTTTGATTTCTAGTAAAATATTAATTTGGTTACTAAGTATTAGAAAAATATTTTTGTAAAATCTTAATTTGGTTATTACAAAATAATAATTATATATAATTAATACCTTTATTAATTATAAAAGGTATTAATGATATAAACAGTCAGGATTTTAAGAGGAAAACAAAATTCCAAAATATTGGATGAATTTAAACAAGAAGTACTACTTAGATTTGTTGGTTAGTTCTTTTTTTTCTTAAAGATTTACTTTACTTATTTATTTCTCCCCACCGCCTTGTTGTTTTTCACTTGCTGAGTCTGTTCATCTTCCAGGTTCCTGTGATAGGTGGGAGCCCAGTCACCTGAGCCACATCTGCTTCCCTGTTGGTAGTTTTTTAAGTTTCAAACAATTAAATACTCAACTTTTAAAAGTTTGTCTATTGTTTAAATATGCATTAAATTAACATAAAATATGTGTAAAAATTCAAAGCCCTAATTCTTGAATACGTTTCAATATGAATGCAATGATTTATCTATAGGTTAATTTGTAGATCTCCAGATTATGCATTCCAAATACTTCTCTATGTGAAAATAAGCAAAAAATATTTTGCAAATACAACAGTGCATTCTATTTTTATGCTGAAGACATTTCCAAATGTTTTTTCTATCTGGATCCAATTGATGTGAGTATGTTGGTAGATTAAAAACAATACAGAACAAAGAATCCAAACTTTTGAAATATGTCTGCGCATGCATTTTTGATTTATGCTCCTTTTAACATACTTTTCTCCTGTGCCTAAATATATCAGTAACAGAGTATGCTCTTGAGACAGACCTCACTACAGAGGTACAATGATTACCTGACATTAAATAAATGGTTTAGAGGAGAAAATAAATGCATTTTCTATTGCGAGAAAGAGAAGTCCCTGAATGGACTGACAAAATTCCACAACGCTATTTAATTTATTTTTTAAAAAGAGAATTGCATATGTAATTAAAGGAAAGCTGCATTCAAAAGTGTAACCTTAATTCAATGACAAATGAAATGTCACACTCTCTGTGGGTCTCAGTAACATTGATTAGTTCCAGTACATTATTTTATTCAACAGTTCTTTAATGTGCTGACTTCAATACTATCATGGAAAAATCAGTGTTTTCAATTATTTTTACCTTGCGCAGTGTCCAGTAATGGCTTTCATTTTATTGAAAGTTCTCTGCTAGGTAGAGAAAGGCCTTAGATTTGGAGTAGTGAGACCTGGGTTCTAGCAGGCCCACTATTATAACCTCAGCAAATATTCTGAGTAATTCTTATCACTCCGTTGGCTACAGCTTGATCTTCGCCAAAGTTGGAGACGTTAATTTCTTCACATAAATCAAGATTTTGAAAAATGCGATGAAAAAAAATAAACACATTATAAACAAATAATATGTGACACCATTACTGTCTTTTTAATGCTTTTCCAATAAGTGAAGGCAATTTTCATTAAGAATATCACATTTGAAGGGAGAAATCATTTACAGTAGATTGAGAAACTGCTCCTTTAAAGCCATTGATATTGCATGTCGTTTGAATCTAGGGACAGGGATAAGCGATATTCATCTGTAAAAATTTAATGTAGACTTTTGTATATTTATATGCCAATAAAATAAACTGTTACCAGAGGGAATAACCCCTAGAGCCACTGAGGAGTCGTGCCTTTAAGAACATCGGTTCTGAACTACCTGCCGAAGCTTTAATCCTGGATCTAGCAACTACTTGCTCTGCAATCTCGAGAAAGTTCTTTAAAACTTTGTGCGTCAATTTCTCCAGATGGAAAACTGAGGTAAAATGTTTATAGTGTTTTTGTGAGTATTAAAATAATAATAATAATAATGTAT
>JAQZBX010078474.1:0-14121 GCA_029593785.1 Cabassous unicinctus
GAAGACTTGATGTTTAGAAATGACAAATAACGAAGCCTTCAAGCAGTCATGGCTAATTTGGGGCTGGAGCACTCTCTGGAATTTTGAGGGAATTCAAATTTGGGGATTTCCCATCTGAAGCCTAGCTAACAAGGCTCCTTTCCTAGGAAGGCTCATACTGGCGGTGCTTTGTTAGTTTGGAAAGCGACTAAAGGACAAATGCTGCTGTCCTTCCTGTGTGGCAGATTTAACCAACTAATTAAATCCACTTTGCTTTCTGGGCTTATGGTGACTTTGTGGAATTCAGACTGGAATCTTGTCACATCCAGAAGATCGGTCGTTGTCCAGGTTGCCATGGCAGCTAATTTTTTTCCTTTTGTAAAATTATCCCCAGCCCTTGGCTTCACTTAACCACATAAGCCCGTGTATTATTAGCTTAATGAAGGGGCCACTCCTGCGGCTTCTCCCAGGGCTGTCAGGTAGCTGTCCAACCCGCACGCTGTGGCGACGTTTAGCATCTTCCTTTCCGCATCCATCTGGAGCTCCCTTACAAAGCCCGTAGGTTGCTTGCCAGAGAACGTCTCGCTGTCTCTGAAGAAAATCCATTTCCTTCTCCCTTAAATGCGACCCAGGACATCACGTTGTCCTCCCCAGCCCGGCCCGAACCCCACAGACCGAGGGGTGGCTTTGCCGCCATCTGAGCCTTTACAGCCATTGTCTGTGCGATGCTTCATTGTTCACATCTGTAGCTCCAGTGCAACATGCTCTGGGATCCGTTTCAAGCCCTAATGATGAACACATGTTTATTCATTCCAAGTGGAGCCGCGGCTGCAGTCCCTGCGGCACACGTGCTCGTGGGGCTGTTTTCCTGTTGTGACTCTTCCTCCCCAGGCCCGGAAGAAGCACCCGGCGGCTCACTCAGGAAGTCTTTGGCCTCCGTCTTCGAGGCACCTCTCGGCACTTGCCACTTAGCTATGCGGTGCGTCTCCAGGTCATTTCTGGGCACCGGGCGGTTGTCGTCGAAGCTCAGCTCTGTGCCCTGCCTCGCACGTCACCCTGCGTCTGTGCTCTCTCAGCCAGTGGTCCGCTCACCCTTACAGCCTGTAGGCAATAATCCACACCAGGAAGACAGAGCTTGCCAAAAGCAAGCTTGGACTGGATCTAAAATAAGACGGTTCAAACATTTGATGACATAAAGGCAGGTATTCGCAAGAGGTTAGGACGATTGGGGACTTCTCTTTTGTCACCTGGAAAAAGTCAAACATACCCTTGTCACCATCATTTCCCACAGTCATGCTCACGCCTTATGGGAGGCTTCCCAGGGTGCAGCGATCAGCTTCCCGGGCAGAGATGGTAAAGCTACTTACCCATTGCCCTCAGAATGCAGGATCGGTCAGCTTCCTGGGCAGAGATGGCAAAACTATTCATCCATCCTCCTCAGAATGCGGCACTGTCAACTCTAATCAGTGACCCAGGAAGAGAGGTGCATCAACCAATATGCAAAAACACAGATAATCTGGGAACCCAGTTGTGATTTACTGAAGGACTACTTATGGTTAAGTGATTTCTTTCTTCTTTGAAGCCCATCCCAAGCCTTATTTTGAGATAAATTTAAGTTCTGCAAATGCATCCTAGCAGCAAAGGTTGAAAGAGCCACTGTGAAATTTATTTCATCCCTGAGTTTACAGCTTTGTTAAGCAAAACTATATAAAAAACATAAAACAAAAGACTAAAAATAAAAAAGGAAAAACCAATAACAAACAAGCAATCCCAGCCAACTCTTTTTATCCTGCTCAAAATGAAGTGAAAAAAAAAAAAGTGAGGGAGGCACATAATGACAGATTGAATTATATCCTCCCTCCACCCCAAACCTGGAGGTCTAATAGGGCAATCGTTTTCAAGTCTTGAGAAAGGGTTAAGCAGGGATTGTAATTTTTTTGCATAGTACCTAACACAATAGGAATGCACGATAAATGCCAAGTCTTAATCATTTAAACATCCTCTTTTATTTATCCCATTCCTCATGTTCTCCATTTGAATGAAGACTCATGGAGCCCCTTGTTTCCAAACAGAACACATCTGATCACCTGGGGCTCCGGGTACTGGCACAAGCCCCAGGCTCCTGCACGCAGCCATTAGCAGGTTTTCTGCCAGGGTGGATTCATCCTCTGTATACTTTTCAGATTTTCTATAAATAGTATCACTTGTGAGGATTGTTGAAATAATTTGTTGCTATAATCATAGTGACATTTCTAGCATGTTATAATCATACAAAACTGCAAAAATAGAAGGATGCTATTTTGGATTTATTTTTTTTTCCAACTCAATTTGTGTTTCATGGAATGGAAGAAAAGATTCCAAATGCCACTTGTTTAGAGAAGGAGCCTGCAGCATTATAATAGGGGAGAACAATGACATATGAAAATCAAAAGTACTTCCTTAAGAAGAAAGGCAGCTGGAGACTTTGAAATTGACATGGTTTTAGTCAAAAAGAAAAAAAAAAGAAAAGAAAAAAATCCCCAAAGTACAATTCCATACATACAAGAGAAGCGAAGACATGTGATGATATTATTCAAGCTGAGGACCACAGCCAAAGCAAAGTCATTTTAATTTTTCATAGGCTTTTACATTTTTGATGACAACATCTTAGTTGAGTCACAAATGTCTGAAAAAGAAATATCTATGAAAGTAGCACTGTCAGAATCTTTGAAAAAGACAGTGTATTTTGAGTTGACAAAATATCTCCACTGTTTTCAAAGGTTCAGCCGACACCAGTTACACAAAATAAAGGCCGATTGATAAAAAGCTGTTAGGTGGTGGACAATTACACAGTTTGGGGACTGGGACACAGGCATGGCTGCTTTTGAGCCATTCCTCAAGATTCTTAAATGGCATACTGGATCTACATGGGTTATGTGGATGGACCCAAATTATAAAGTGGCAAAGTTTACTTTGGGTGAGACTCCTCTTCCATTTTAGTGTCCAATGCGCAAACCTGCACTGTGGACCTGTCTAATAACGCTAATTAATAGCGCAACGTGAACTGGCAATAGGTAGCTTTCACGGCATGTATCAGTGCTGTGTTTTCATATTTATTTGTGTGATCCTTCCCTCATAGATCTGAAAGCTCCAAGAAGGTGGAGAGCCTGTCTGCTTTGCACCACAGCCATGTTTCCAGTGCTTAGCCCAGGGCCTGACATGTGCTAGACTGACTGGCTGCACGCCAACAAGCGTCGAATGAATGAAAGAAGGATGGAATCAGAGGGCCTCGGTTTCATCCCGGCTCTTTACAAAATGGTTGGTTTGGCCTCGAAGATCTTCAGGGTCCCAGCCTTGAACTCCTTCAGTGAGTCCCTCCTGGTTCTCGCACCTCTTTTCTGCGAACTGTCTGCCTCGCCACTGGCCCCATCACTGCTGCCGGGGCAGAGCCCTTTCAGCCAAGGTGGCCGCGGGCACCTCGTTGGCAGGAGCACGTTCTCTGTCTGGGTGTTTGCCATGAAACCTGAGCACCTGCCACTCAGGATCTGCTATGGCTGCTCTGTGGCCTGGGGACTTGGGGACTGGGGGTGGTGGCTGCCTCCTGCCCCGTGTGATCTGCTGAGAGAGAAATGCAGCAGAGCTAGTACAGAGGAGAAGAGAGGCGCAGATGGAGGGTTCTGGCGCTCCCCAGGCCCTTGGCGGAGTCCGAAGCCTTCCCAACCCTAGGTGACCTGGGAGGTGATAGTATACTTGCTTCCCCCCTCGCCCCCTTTGTGGATGAAAGGTAGCTCTAATTAGTTTTGTTACTTGTATCCAGAGACCGAGCTAATACATCCATACATTCTTCTCAATGCTTAAACATCGTTTAGTTTATAAAGGCGAAATCCACTTGATTCCTGAAATCCTCATTCAGAGGCGTCTACACCCAGCATTTGCTCTGAGAAGCATCTATCGGCACTGATGAGGCGCTGCCTGTCTCGGGGACCAGCCCCAGTTAGGGCATTCTTTCCTGCTTCCACATGCCGAGGAGCCTTCTGAGCAGCAGCCGGGCCTCCCCGCTGTTCCCCTCAGGCCTGTGTGTGGCATGCAGCCTCCCCACACCGCTCCACACGCTGCTGGCCCGGACAGCCCAATGCCCTGTCTCCCCACAGTCTCCTCTGAACGGCCCCGTCTAGTTGTCACGCACATCCTGCCTTTACATTTCCCTTCCTGATCTCATTGAGGAATGAGAAATTGGGTTTTCACTTGTCTAATTCCATTAGTCTCATTACTCCTCAGAAATCCGAGTCTTGGAAAGGTAGTGCTAAATAACGGAGAGGGTCAAACGACCTGGGTTCTTCTGGCGACCCTGTCGTCATGAACAAATCTCCTTCCTGCCTTAATTGCAAAATTGGAGTCAAATTCCACGATTCTGGGGTGCCTCCACCCCCACCCCAGGGTCTGTTTCAAACACAGTTCCACCCAGTACTAGCCTCAATTTATGCGCTCCTACCACTCAGTCCCTTAGGATCCTCGGGGACCACGGAGGGCCAGGGGTCTTATTCACAGGTGGCCTTTTAGTGAGAGAGGGCCCCCCTCTTTATTTAGTGAAATGGGTCTCTCCGTTTTAACCTGTTCTCTTAGATGAGCTTCTCTAGGAAAGAGACACCTGAAGGATGGAGGGAAGGCAGCCTGGGAGCAGCCCTACTCTTTGACCTGAAGGCCCCCTCTGCACATGCTGCTGGCACTTTCTCCCAGCGCTTCTCCTGCCTCCTTCCTGGATCTGCAGCCTCTCAGGTCCTGGTAACTTTCTGCCTTGACTCTACGTTAGGCTCTGTATGTTGCTTCTCCATCAGGATGCTTTTCTTGGTCAGACATGAAGCTGCCTCCTTTTATGGCCTCAGATATCATCTAACCTTGCGTGGGATTTGAACCCTTGAAATGGTTTTAATAACACTTTCCTCCTTTTGTTGCCATCATGAGCCCCACTTTGTTCTTTGGTCAATATCCCCTGAACCCAGGCAAGACTCTGGAGTACCTGGCCTAGGGGTTCCAAGGTGAGAATTAGGATGCTCACATCTTATGGGAACTAATTTAGCCCCTGCAGCCCAAACCCTTCTCTCTATAGAACAGACCAGCCATCCACAAGGGATACCATGAACTGACACAATAGTTTGCTACACAGGCAAGGTCAGCTTCCCAGGCCTGGCTGCCAAAAATGCTGGGTGACCAGAGGAAGGGAAATGTCCACCAAGCTGCCCGACATGTTGAAATTCCCTCATTACTCGCATCACACTAATGTAGGTTTTGAGTGATTATGGTGCTTAAGATACTTAAACAAATAATTTTTATAGGTTTCCCAGGGCTTTATCATGCCTCCATCTGCCGACTGGGATCCTTTGCGCTTGCCAGTCTCTTGCAGTTCTCAACCCCTTTCCCCTCAGAGCTGAAATCATAGCAAGGGAGACACTGAAAATGAAATAACTCACCAGGAGGAAAAGAGGAGATTTTCTTATGGCTATCAGTTGGCAAAAACGAAAGTAAAGAGAATGCTGTGTAGTTTCATGTCATGTCATGGATAATGACACCAGCTAGATAACAGCCAAGAAGGCAACTTTATTGCTTTCTTGCAAACAAGCCAGAAACAATAGTTCATCAAGTTTCCAAGACATTCAAAATGGAACATTTTTTGATCTTTTAAGGAGAAGAAGTTTAATGAAATGCAAGGCTTGTGTTTTAGAGAAAAATGCCCATTTTTGTTAAAAAACCCTTAAATGTATTTGTCCCAATTTCTTTCTAAATTCCAGACTAATTTCTTTGGGTCTAAATGCTCTGCTAATTTGTTTGTTCCTGTTGTAACTTAAAGGCCATGAAATTTACATTTAAAATGACCACTGTTTTGCACTGGATGTTCTTGGCCTGATATTGCCCTCATAATTTTTCCTATGGCTTTTGGGGATGGATTCATTTAGACTTGGCAGTTACTGAATATTCTTGTCCTTTGCAGCTATAGAGATGCCTCCACTTGGCAGGAAGGGGAGTGAAGGCTTTGTGCTGTTGAATACCAAATCTGGCCTCTATTTCAGTGCCAAAGGAGACTTTTTTTTGGAATGACGTTGGGGACAGCCACTAGAACATCCTAAGACCTTCTGTCTTTGATGGAGAGAACTTTCTACCAAGACCTCAGTGGTCCGGCAGGCAGGACAGATATTTCGGTTCTAGTGTCTAGCTTAGGTTAATATAGTTCAGAAGAGAAACAGAGTGGAAGGTGAAGCCTGAATGTTTGCCTCTTAATCCAGTAGAACTTTGATGGAAGAATCGGGATTGAAAAGGTTGGCCTTTTTGACTTACTCCAAATGTTTGCCTAGAGTCAGACAGAAGGGACATCCAAGTGGCCAAATACGGAGATAGAAGATGTCACAGCTAGATGATCTGCACAGATGCCCCTTTCACCAAATATTCTGCCATTGCCTGTAGCTCAGAGTTTAAGATACACTTTACAAGGGGATTCTCTGCAGAGTAACAAGTATAATTGCCATCTTGTAGACCAGATATTTAGGAGAGGGTGCTGTATTGGGGTGAATCTACACGACGGATTCTGCAAGGTGGAAAAAGAAATAGGAGAGATTCCTGAAGCAGTAGGTGGGGACAGATGGCAGATAAACCAAGCCTTGAGTAAGACAGACTAAAGGAAATCAGAGGTTTGGCACTCCTGAACAAGTATACCAGAGTCCTGGCTGGGAGCAGGAGAGAGAGAAAGCGAGCACGCGTGTGAGAGTGAGTGAGAGAGAAGCATGTGCTAAAGCAAGGTGGCCTTTTGAAATTGCGACTGTCTCCCCCGCCGGTCTAAGCGAGTGCCCCTGAGTTTGTGCTGCCCCATGTGTTCTGATGGCATGGTTTGGCCTTGACTTGGATGAGGCAGGCAGATGGGTGAGGGTGGAGGGGAGGATACAGAGCCTGGTGACAGGCTGCTGTTGGCATTCTTTAGGGGGGGAGTTCAAAGCCAAACATCGCGTCCTGACTTCCACTCTTTCATTCTCTGAATGAGCTGACTTGCTGCAGAGTCAAACCCACATGTTTCTTCCATTGGCCAGGATAAAATGTTGGGGTTATTGCACATGGGCCAGAGATCAGAGAGCAGTAACAGAGCTTGTGTGTGTGTGTGTGTGTGTGTGTGTGTGTGTGTGAAGACGGCATGGAGCATGTCCTCACGGCCACAAACCCTCCACTTGGAAAGCAATCATCACTTTTATGGTCTTGCTAATTAAACCTGCCTCAGTGTGGGGACAAGATATAGAAGAAAATGGAGAAGGGACATAGTTCATTGATCCTCTGTTGCTGCCTCTTCTCTGTCACAGGAGAAAGGTGGTGGGGACGTAAGGAAGGAGACAACAAATGCCTGTAATGCTCACAGGTCAACCAGAAAGGTTTTGCCTGAATTTAATGCCAGAGAATTTTGAAATTTATGGAGGAAAAGAAACAGTGAATGCCTCTTCTGGTATAATGATAATAAATGCTTTAAAAACTCATTATAACCATTAACATGAATAACTAGTGATTTAGAATTTGAGTTAAACAGTTAGGCTGCTACATTTGTGCTCTTTGGATGTTTGAATATAATTATTTGAGGATTGAGCTGAGAGACATCGATCAGTCCCAGAAATAAATAGCAGGTTTGCTTGCAAAGCCAAAATTGGAATGTAAACGTGAGAATTCTTTGGGAAAATGTTGTATGAATGAATGAATAAAAAGTAGATATTCTGGACTTTAATTACAGGAAGATATCAGGAGAGGAATTGATTGAAGTTTTTTAAAAAGATGAGAAAATATATGATTTTAAGAAACACTTTTGCTTTTGTTTTTTGTTGTTGTTTGTTTGTTTCTATGATCTCTAGAATTGGGGAAGGGATCCATTGAAGGGGATAAATATTTTATTCTTATTATTTGTTAATCTTGATTTAGACAAAAAACTAATGAGAGGCTACCTTTCTTGGGACAAAAGAGTATGAAAGATTCATTTAAATATGATATCAAATAGCAATTACTTACATATTAAATCAAGATAAACCCACTGCAACATCATTATTTCCTAGTAGGCAAATCATTAATAGTTTATCTAGTGCCTGGGAAAGTGGAATTTATCATCAAAGCAAAGCAAATCAGTAGCTATTTGTTTCGTTATAAAGATAACCTTGGGTTTGTGGTGTTGAATATATTTAGACTTCAAGATCAGATGATTACATTTATTTCTGGAAAAAAGAAAATCCTTTCAATTAAAAAAATTTTGCAGTAACAATGTGTTTCTGGTGATTGAAGTCAGACCCTGAAGGCTGCTTTTAATGTCTTTTCATTAAGGATTTCATTGATGTGAATACAGGGTACTTTGGCTGAAAATATTATCTATTGAGATGTTAGTGGAATGTGAAGTGAGGTGAACAAAATAACCAACTCACAAACAGAATTCTGAAGGTATCACAAAAATAAAATCATCAAAAAGAAACTTTGAACAGAATATAGGAGGCATTTTCAAAGGCTCTGCTGCCTTTGGACTCACAGACAACCAAAGGTTGCAAGATTCTGATATATGGGAATGTTAGGAAGTTTCTGGGCTCACTCATCTCTTTGAGACAAAAAAGCCAACAAAAATTCAATCCATCAAACCATTTTATAATATATAAAAAAAAGGATCCTTTCCACGCATGCTTGTAATTTCCATAAATTAGCCTTGGAGGGCCAGCGTGGTGTTTCGTAACATTGTCGAGTGATGCATCATACAAATTAGATGAGGTTTCTGGCCAAGAACCATTTTAAGGAAAATTATAGATCCTTTGCCCTTTCTCACACACTGAGCTCAGATCTTTTCTGTCTGCCTGGAATCACAAAGAGGCAACTGAACATTTTACCCAAAATATTATGGTAAAACAGTGGCACAAAGCCCCTTGCCACAAGCCAGCAAGACAGGGCGAAGGAAAGCCTTTCCACAAAGCCTCCAGTCTGTCTCATTAACAGGCAGTCGTCCAGACTTCGGCGGGTGAAGCAGTGGCTGGATTTGCAAATCACATTTCAAAGGAGCAGGGAGATACAATTAGGGAGATCAATGTATGAAAACAGCACCTGAGGCCACTGGAGTGGGAATACAAAATTGTGCTGAGGATTCAAGAACCATTCCGACATGGTGGTTAGATGGGGTGACATGTGACTTGTTTTTAAGGCTGCTACTCCCTCACCAGAACTCCCAGCTCCTGTTGGGAAATTCACTGCCCCAGCTTCCACTTCCTTTCCTCTCCCTTCTTGCTTTTCCTTTATACTCACTCCGTCCTGCATTCCCTAAAGTGTAAGCCAAGCCAGGATTGCCCTGTCCTGTTTACATATTCTAACAAGCAGCCAGCATTCCCTGCATGCGTATTCTGGGCAAGCCACAGCTCCTGGAATCCAGAGAACCCAAAGATCTCTAAGATCCAGTCACTTTCCTCAAGGAGTTTACAATCTAGTTAGACAGTTAAGAAACCTGAGAATGGTGAGCCGATGCACAATCTGGACAGACCCTATGATAAGGTGGATGCAGGTGGTTTGGCAGTGGAAGGGGTGATGGTGGTGCTGAGATGTGAGTGGAGTCACGGTGCTGGAGTGTGAGTGTGAGCAGGGTTGGGTGGTGGGGTGGGCCATTCATGGAGCTAGGGAGAGGGCTGGAGGAAGGAACAGGTGAATTCTGGGGAGGTTGAGGACTGTGGTTGACAATAAAATTGTGGGAGTGTTCTCTCAGGATTTATGGCAGGGGAGGGTCACTGGTGCAGGATGTCAGTGGTGGGGGGATGTGTGGGGAAATTTGCACCTGGAGCAGGCCTCTATGGAATATGGATGTGTTCATGTTGTCATAGGGTGTTCTCTCACACAATAACCAGCAAAATATTAAACTCCCATCCTGGGGAGTACTGCTACCTTCTCAAATAGAGTTTCAAGAATCTCTAGATTACACAGGCAGTGCCTAATAGAAGAAAACAGATGAACAAGCCAAAGCCTTAGATAGTAATGCTTGCACTTACGAACCTTATCTTGTAAAATTGAAACTTAGCCCAATAATAACTATTGCCTAAGAGTTATCTCCTGAAAACCTCCTTGCTACTCAAATGTGGACTTTTTCCAAGCCAAACTCAGCAAACGAACTCACTACCTTCCCCCTCTACCTCCTGACATGGGACATGACTCCTGGGGATGAGCCTCCCTGGCACCGAGGGATTAATACTAAGGCCAACCAGGGATGAATTTGCAAGAAGCTCGTGACCAAAAGGGGAAACATTAAATATGAAAGAGTTTTAATGGCTAAGAGATTTCAAAGTGAATCTGGAGGTCATTTCAGAGGTTATGCTTATATGTGTCTCAGGTGATTCTCACTAAATCTGCCACAGTAAACAAAGCCTCAAACAAGGATGTTCTTGAGGGCTAGAGAGGCATCTGGACACTACAGGCAGGACACAAGACCCCACGAAATCAGCAACTTGTCGGTGGGCCTCTCCTTGGAACATGTGATAATCTATTTCCCTAATGTAACAGAGTTAGACTCATTTATAGTTTCCCTACCCATGATTCTTCTACCCTTTTTTATTTGAACCTATAATTAGCTACCTATTGAATATATGTCCCAGAGACTTAAATCTTCAGTTTGTTCATATGCTGGTTGAGCCCTGAATCTCAGCAGAGTTTCAGCCAACACCTGGGCAGTTTATTGGACTTGCCCAGGACAACTAACAAAATGATGATGATGGACAACTCCTATCCCCCAAAAAACAAAGAAATAAAAAAAAAAAATCAAAACAGTTCCTTCCATCTGCCCTATAAGATCTCAGTCCCCTCTCAGTCTGAAGCAGAGCAGGCATCACCATCCCCAAATCCTCAAGATGGAGTAACGAACAAACATAAGGGGGGAAATACAAATATGGACCAAAGTAGACATTATTATTGTAGTAACAGAAGAACTTAAAACATTGATATAAAGATAGTGCTTACCAGATGTTCTGAGGAGTGGGGAAGGGAAGAAAAGTTGGAACACAGGGCATTTTTAGAGAATTTGGAATTGTTCTGCATCATATTGCATTTACGGATACAGGCCATTATACATTTTGTCAAAACCTATAAAACTGTACAGTGCAAAGTGTAAACCACAATGTAAACTATAGACCTTGGTTAGCAACAATGGTTCAACATGTGTTCATCAATTGTAACAAATGTACCACACTAGCATAAGATCTTATTAATAGGGAAAATATGGGAGGGGGAGAGGGTGGGGGTATATGGAATTCCCTATTCTTTCAATGTAACTTTTCTATAATCTAAAACTTCTCTAAAAATAATGTTTATTGTATGAAAAATAAAAGATTAAGAGAAATAAAATAGTTGAAGGTGTGGGAGTGATTGAGGAACTCCCAAGATAGAGGGTATCACTAGGAAGTCTATAAGACTCCATAGAGGTGGGTTTTCACCAACCTGGAGGAGAAGCAGGATTCTGGTAGGGAGAATTGGATGGGGCTGGGGTGCCAGTTGGCATTGGGTGCTGGAGGCTCAGCATGAGCAAAGGGAAACACTCGGGATTCAGGAAAGAGGCAGGGAGAGCTGAATGAGGCCTGCTCACCCAGTCCAGGGTACGGAACCATTTGGTGCTGGCCCAAAAAGCCTGCGTTTTATTTCCATTTTATTTGCTAGATTGCCAAGGAGGTAAGAGGGAGACACCAGGGTGAAGGGGGTTTTAGGGGTTTTGGTTTGGCGACATAATTTGCTGGGGGCCCAGCATAAAATGAAAATGTGGGGTCACTTGTTTAAGAAACAGGAAAATGTAAGAAAGGTCCTACAATAGAAAGGTTTTTTTTTGTTTTTTTTTTTTTCTTCTGTAGTCTCTGTTTCCACCTTTCATGGTATTTTTTATTTGCTATTTAATGTCACACTTCCATGGCCACAGGATACTCACAGAAAAGTGTAGTTCCCCACAGGTGTCTGGGCTCCCCCTCTGGCCCACTGTCAGGTTCCCCATCTGGGGCTAGCTGCTTGACCATGGCGGCTGGGGTAGGTAATTGAGCCAGGCATCTGCCCTTCCCACGGCCCACTGTTCAGCTCATGGAAAATGGGTGGACACTGGGCAGAGCATCCTCTGCACCTGGAGATGCTGGTACCTGGATTGGAGGTGATGAGAGGCTCATCCTTGCCAAGTCATTCATTGAATGTTCTGTGGTGCTGTCGGCCCGTGGCAGGGATGGTCTTAGCCACCAGGAAGCCAGGGCACAAGAGAGACCCAGAACACATTAAGGGAGATGGAAAGCTGCAGGAGGTAGGTTTGTGGGTGACCTGAGGCCCCAAGTCCCAGCCATGCCCCATTGTCCCATAGGACCTCATGTACAAAACACAACTTCAAAGGTAAAATTATTAAGAATTTCAAGATGGTGATCACAGAGCATTAAACTCCAGATGCCTGAGATTGGAGTCAGGTGTGACTGTACTGGTTGCTCATCCATGAAACAGATTCTGCTGCCAGTGTCTACCCTGGGTAGCCATGGTGTGAGAAAGGCAGGATCCACAGAATGGGGTTGGGGAAAAAAGAAGCCATACAACTCTTGGGTTTAGAATGTGGGTGCTATGGGAAATAATGACACCCACTATATAAACAGGAAAATAAAGAGAAGTCATTTATTTAGTTTGGATTTTAACTTTGGGAAAGAGGCTGTAGGAAGGGCAAGGATAAGCAGATCCATTTTGGACATGACATGTTAAGGGTGACAGCAGTTGCTCCAAGAAAATGTCCAATAGGCAGGCAGACACACCAAGAACTCAGGAGAAAGGTCAGATGGAGTCCCAAGGGATTTTGCCCAGAGTAGAGCTTCTAAAAGTATGGACAAGGTCTTTGAGGGCCAAGTACAGGTGCTTGTCTGATAAGTTCATTTCAGGAATAGAAAGAGAATTCCAGGAAAAGAGTAGGGAGGTCAGAGAGGAAGGAGGAAACCCTGGCATAAGACCAAGAGGAAAGCAGATTTTAAAGTTAATGGACTCAAATAACCCAGAAAATCTTGGGGATTGAGGACAAGAGAATAATCTTTCTTTATAATTCCCAAAGGTGTAATCTCAGTGGCATAATTAAGTGGATGAATGAGTGAATGGGCAGACTGAATACACCTCATGACTATCCGGGGCTGAGTTACATCTGAGATGGACAATGTGAAGAAAGGATAAAAGAATCAGCTTAGGAGACACACTGTCCAGGTTCAAACCACAACCTGGAAACTTTCTGTTTGCATGGTCTCAGGCAAGTTAACTAATCTCTCTAAGTATGGGTTTCCTGCCTCTGGAAGGAGCATATTAATAAGATGCTCTTCATGTGAAGAATAAATGAATGCAAAGAGTCTCACCCACTGTCATAATTAGTATTATATTGAAGACATGTTTAAGTTTCCTGGAAGCCAAAGCAAATCCATACAATGGGTTGGCCTAAATAGCAGGAATTTATTCACTCACAGTTTTGAGGCTAGAAGTCCAAAATCAAGGTGTCATTAAGGCGGTACTTTCTCCCAGAAGATTGTGATGTTCTGGGGCTGACTGCTGGCAATCCTTGGTCCTTGGCTTTTCCATCACATGGCAATGCACATGGCAGCCTCTCCTGGTTTCTCCTGTCTCATCTGGGTTCCGTTGACTTCCAGCTTCTGGCTGCTCCCTCTGGCTTTCTCTCTCTCCTGTGATCTTCCCTATGAGGCCTTCAGTAATAGGATTAAGACCTATTCTGATTCAGCTGGGCCACTCCTTAACTGAAGTAACCTTATCAAAAGGTCCTACATACAAGGGTTCATACCCATAGGAATAGATTAAGTTGAAAAACATTTTCCCCCCCTAGGGTACAGAGCTCCAAGCACCATAGCTCAGGAGCAAGGATGACTAAAATGGCTTCTCAACCCAGGGGTCTTGCAGGCCAGTGGTTGAGATAAGCATACACGTACTAACTATAGCACAAGTCAGTATAAGTGTGCCAATAGAACATAAACAAGTTACTATGGGAACACAAGGAAAGAGGAGGTTAGCAATCTAGCACAACAGACACTTGCAGGCTTCACAGTCAGAGCAATTCTATTCCTCTCTAGCTCTGTGGCCTTGGTGAGAAAGAGACGGCATGTTGTCCCCCGATATCTATTCTTTGCTTCCCACATAGCATTT
>JAQZBX010078476.1:0-14117 GCA_029593785.1 Cabassous unicinctus
GTTCTGAGGCTGAGAAAAGTATCCGAATCAAGGCATCATCAGGCGATGCTTTCTCCCCAAAAATGGCTGCCAGCAATCCTGGGCCCCTCCGTCACATGGCAAGGCGCGTGGCGGCGTCTGCTGGGCTCTCCTCTGCCTGGCTTCCCTGCCTTTGGCCTCATGTTTCCGTGGTTCTCTCTCAGCTTTTGAGTGTATTTCTTGGAATTTCATTCCCTCATAAAGGACTGCAGTAAGAGGATTAAGGCCCACCGTGGGCCACGCCTACTGAAGTGGCCTCACCAGAAGGTCCCACCCACAGTAGGTCCACACCCACGGGAATGGACCAGCTCTAAGAAGACCCTTTTCTGGGGTCCATAGTCTCAAACCACCACAGCCAGGCCCTGCTGGGCGCCCCTCCTCCTGAAGGCCGCGAGGAGGTGGGCTCGGCCAAGAGGACGGGTCTGCTGACGCACGTACCAGGTGACCTTGGGCAGGTCACTGCATCTTCCTAAAGCTGCACGCTCCCCCTCACTCAAAGGATTGTGCAGACCGGGAGTTTACAGCCCAGAGGCCCTCAGAGGCCCGGCTCAGCCTCCTCCCTGCGCAGACAAAGGCAGCTGTTCACAGACCCACGGCTCCCCAGAAGGCTGCAGGGCCTCCCCGGAGCTGCTGCCGGCACCCTCCAGATCCCCGGGGGTGGCCACGGGAGGGCAGCTCACAGACCACGAAGTCCAGGCTCTGCTTTCAGCGCACAGGAGGGCTGGCTGCGTGCAGGCGCCACCCTACGCCCTGGACACAAGCACACCCCCAGACAAGGGAGTTGCCCTCCCGCGTCTGCCGTCCAGTGGGCAAGGCACAGTCCGCCACCAATAGTAATTATTAAAATAAAACTTGTCTGCAAATCACGTCTTCATAAATAATGTATTTAAACCCTGGGATTACGATACGTGCACAGAAAAGGAAACAGTGTGGCGTGACGGTATATAGTGAGGGCGTTTAAGAGGGGATGGTCAGTGCTGGCGTCTCGGAGGAGGGGCCATCATTGGAAACCTACGAGGAGCCCCACCTGTGGGGGGACTGGTTCCGGGAGGGCGGTCGGCAGAGGCGAAGGCTGGACGTGGGAGAGGAGCAGAGGAGGTGCATGTGGATGACGCATGGACAGTGGGAGAAGTGGCCAGAAAGAGGGGGACTGTGCCCTGCGTGGGGACCCAGGGCGATGGGGAGCCATGGGCCAGTTATGAGCTGGGCAGCGACGGAGATTCGCCTGCTCTTTGGAAGTTCGTTTAGGCCACCGGGTGGCAAATGGACTCTACGGGGCAGGAGGGGGGACAGGGAGGCCAGCGTGGGGGCCGGTGCAGGTGACCAGGTGAGGGATGTCGGTGCCGGCTCGGGGCCCGGGTGGGCTACAGTCTGGAGGAAAACCACTGTCTGATGGAGCGGTTGAAGAACTAGAGGCTGTAAAGGAGGTTCTGGAAAGGGGTGGAGGGCGGCCGGGCCCAGCCCTAACCCACAGAGGGGGCCGTTGCCCACCCTGCCCCTCCCCCACTGTGCTGGCCTGTCCACCTGCCCTGTCAGCCCACACCTGCCCTGCACACAAAGCCCTACCTGGGCCCAGGTGCCGCCAGCCCTTTGGGAGGAGGGGCAGGGCAGCGGGGGGCCGTCACCTGGAAGGGGTGCAGGCTCCCAGAGCACCACCCTGGGCCTGGGCCCCCATCCCAGAGGAGGGAGGGCTGTGGCCAGTCTAGAGGGGGATGCTGGTGACAGGAGGGTGGCCAGAGGACAGGGAGAGCTAAGAGTCAGCCTTCTGAACCCAAGCTGCAGGTCCCACGGGGGCCCAGGGGTGGCGCCTTCCATCAGGCTGGGGGGCTGTCTTCCAAACAGCCGGGTTCATGGGGGTGAAACCGTGGCCGGTGGCACCACCCAGCTTGGAACCTACCGGTCTGGTCTCCCGCCCCTGCAACACACGTTCCACCTTGCAAGTGGAGTCAGGTGCTTGGGGTGGGGGGCCAGTGAGTGCCTCAAGGTCATGCCAAGGGCATGAGCCAACCTCAGGCCCATCCCTCCGCCCTGGCTGCCCCCCCACCCAAACCTGTCGTCTGGGCCCATTCTCAGGGCAGAAGGAGGCCGGGATGACGCAGTCCAGTTTCTCCTTCACGAAGATCCCTCCGGACCCGAGGAGGCCAGAAAGGGGCAGGGGGTCCGGTGAGGAGCCACAGCAGCCAAACCTGCAAGAGGCCCGGAGCAGGTGGGGATGGGGACCGTGGCCCCCTCAGTGCCTGCCGGAGAGCTGCTGGGCCAGGGACTTTAAGGACACACACTCGCTGCACAAAGGGACCTCACGCCTCCATCCTGCCATAACTACGAACACGAGAGCAGCTGAAAGAACGATATTGGGCGATGACAAGAGCTGACATTGCCCCAGCACTTCCTATAAGCTGGGCACTGGGTTGAATAGTCAACCTCCCTTGTCGTATTGGAACCAGCCACCCAGGGGGCACTATCATCCCCATTTTACAGATGAGGTACCCGGGGCTCAGAGAGGCAAAGCGATTTTCCCAAAGCCACACAGCTAATGAGAGCCAGAGCCAGAGCCAGGCCTGGAGCCCAGCGCCCCCCCCACACAAAGCCTGCACTGCTCACCTCCTCTGGTGCAGGGTTTCGGGACAAGGAGGGGGAGACACAGAGCAGGGGGGCTCCCGGGAGGATGTCAGATGACTGGGCACAGGATGGGGGCTGCTACCCCCCACACAGCCTCAGAGCCCAGAGCCCTCCATGCACCTTCAGTCAAGCCCGCTCCAGGGACCCGTGCAGAAATTTTCAGCTCAGATACTGTGTGGGCAAGAGGTGCGAGGCAGCAGCAGCGGCCCAGCAGCAAGTGGAGCGGCTTCGGGGAACTGGGCCGCGCGCCCGGGGCTCTGTCTCCAAGGAGGAAAACGAAAGCAAACAGAAGCGGCGGCGAGCAGCTGCTGGCGAGCAAGCGAGCCGCGGAGCAGGGGCTGGCTGCCGGCCTCTCGGGCGGCGCGCGGCATCGCACAGGCTGCGGGCACCCCGGGGTGCAGCGGGTGCCAGGCGGCATGCAGGTACGACAGATGAGGCCCGGGAAGAGGCCTCAGGACCCCGGGGCCCCTCAATCCCACGGGCTCCGTCCTAGCCTCGCTTGCCTGCCTCCTCCCTGGCTCTGGCCCTGCCTGGGCAAGTAAGAAGCTTCTGGAATCTCTCCAGTACACCTGGGCTCCCACTGGCCTGTTCGGCCCCCCGGACCTCAGCCCGGGACGTGCTTCATCAATATCAAGCACACGACTGGAGGCTGTGCCAAGGCGGGAACTGGGTCAGTGCTTCTCCTGGATTATCTCATCGATGGCCCACAACGGCCCTGTGAGGAGGGAAATGTCACTGTGCCCATTTTAGAGATGAGGGCACTGAGCCTGGAGACGGGCCCGAGGCGGCAGGGCCGGCCAGGGTGAGAGCCTGCTGACCTCTCCCACCAGATCCCGGTTGCTTGTGCGCAGCGCAGACCCTTTCCCTCCTGGCACATGGTGGCCCTCATTTCCCAGCCTCCCTTGCAGATGGACGCAGCCACGTGACTGTTCCAGCCAATGGACTATGACAGCAAGTCCCTCGTGTGTGTCTCTGTGTCTCGTCTCCTCTGCCTGCCAGAGTGGAGGACTTCTAGGGACCCTGGGCAGCAAGGGGTGGGGGGCGGGGGGCAGAGCCACGTGGTGGAAGGAGCCTGGGTCCCTGCACCACTGCTTAGACGAGAGCCACCCAGGGAGCCCCTGGCTCAGGGCACCCCCATTGGACCATTGCAGGAGAGATCAACTTCACCAAGAACCACTGGGGCTGTTTGTTACAGCAGCTAGTGCACCTGACTAATACAGCTTGCTACCTCTGGGTCCATCCCCCATCACTATTTCCCTGGGACCTGGCATCTCTGTGCCAGGTTCCTGGATCAGTGCAGAAGACTTGCTTATCTGAGAAGGACTTGCCGATCTGGGCCAAAGTTCGGAGAACACCAGCCCATCTTAGAAGGTTTGCACAAATTTTTTGCAGGGAAAAGTAGAGTAATGCTTGAGCTTCCGCAGCAAGAAATCTGCATGCCCCAAAGGGTACACGTTCTTGATTGCAAATACTTGCAAATGGAGAGAGAGCCCAAAGGCTTGAATGAAAACCCATGGGCAGGGCAAGGTCCACCAGGGCATGGGTTAGGGTTAGATGTCAGAGGTCACCCTTTCTCTAGCACATGTTCCCAACAAGGCTCACACAGTCTCCCAGTGTCTGAGGCCACCCAGTCCCCCTGAGCGACCACCGCCTGAAGAAAGGGCACCCCCTGCATGGAGTTCCAGATCTTAGCTCTGCCCTCTGGACCCCACAGTACTGCCCACTTTTTGATTCCCAGGACAGACTTGCTACCCTCCCCAAAGCATATCTTCTCCAGATGGAACCCCCATCAGCAACATGGTCACACACCGTCCTCTCCCTGTACCCATGACCCTTTGCAACAGTCCTCCCACCAAGAGGTGGAGAGTTGTCTCCCCACCCGTGGAGTGTAGACTGGTCTTGTGACTTGCTTTAGTCAGGAAAATGTGGCAGAAGTGACATTATGTGAGTTCTAAGCCTCGGAGGCCCCAAGAAGCGCCGTCCACTTCCATTCCTTCCCAACCCTCTGCCACCAGTGCCCAAGCCCAGGCTGGCCTGCTGCTGCAGGAGATGTGTACTCCCATTATCCCCAGTACCCCAGGCCCAGATGCAGAACCATCTAGATGACGGGCAGCTGACTATAGACTCATAAGTGAGCCCAGTCTGGAACAGAACATCCACCCAGCTGAGCCCAGCCTGCACTGTTCATCCACAGAACATTCCACTAACTAAGGGGCTGCTGTTTTAATTTGGGGGAGTTTTGTTACACAGCGAAAGCTAACTGATACATCCCTATCCCCACTCCTTCGGTGGTTCATCCTGCAGAGGGCATGGTTGCCCTAATTCTCCTAAACTTTTTGGGACATGACACCATCTTTATCTCTTCGTAGAGTAGGGTGCCCAGGATGACCTCCGCTGACATCCCAGCCCTGCCTCCTCCTTGTCCCACCTTGCATGCCACCTCCCACCTACCCTCAGTGTCTCAAATGCGTCCCCACTCTCTTCCACCTCCAAGCCTTTGCGTGTGTGGACACTCTCTCTGAAGCACTCCCTCTAGCTGTCCAATTCCTTCGGCTCATCCTTCCAGCCTCTGATGGGACCTCTCGTCTCCAGGCAAGGCAGTTTAACCCTAGGCTAGCTTTGTTCCTCTCTCTGCTCTGCCAAAGCGTTTCCTCCATGAGGGACAGCTTGTATGTAATTGTATGGACATCGCCAGGTTACTAGGAAGGAGGGAGGGTGACAACGCTTCAGATGGGTCAGAGCGTCGGCTGACGACACACTCCGCAGGCAGAGCTCCTAACAGGTGCTGCATAAATGTCGGACTCCCTAAGCCAGTCCTGGTCTCAGCAACTTAGAAAATGTACTGAGCACAATCACCGTGAGGGAGTGCTCCCCGAACCCTCCAAAACCCTTCCTGGCTCCAGGAGCTCTGGGGAGCCTTCTCTGACGCCCTCCCCGACCACAGCCAACTCAGGGGCCCTCCTCCTGCTTGCTCCTCCTTCGACCCCCTCTCCGTACCCCCACGGGTGGGCAAGCAGAGGACTGGCCTGAATGAGGATGGGGCCCCCCAGGGGAAGGAGTCCCAGGATTACCGAGGGCCGCACAGAGTGCCCACAGCTCACTGCTCGCCTCGCCCCAGCTAGGCTCTGAGAGGAGACGGACCCGCTTCACAGGTGGGCAAACTGGCTCGCAAACGGCACCCACGGCAGAGCCAGGACTTCCAGCATCTCTTGCCCAAAGGGGCCCTGCCATTCTTCCAAAACATCAGGAACGTTACACTTTACCCAAGTGCAAAATAGCGTTCGTAGCACACTAAAAACAGCTCGCACGTCCGGGACCCGTGCGCGGGCAAACTTTCTGAAGGTCTCATTCGATCCACGTAACTCCATTTACAGATGGGGGAGCCAGGGCTCAGAGAAATTGAGCGACCTCTCCCAGGCACCGGGGCAATAAGTGGCAGCGCTGGGTGCCCAAGCCAGCTCTCCGGCCCAGGACGCCACTCGGCCGCCGGCACGTCCCTGGGGCGCTGTTCTCTTGTAAACAGGTTTATGGCGCCATCCTTCAGAGTACGCTCAGGCAAGGTTTAGCACACAGTAGAAAACAAAGGCGATGTTTCACATGCTCCCCACTCAGGGCGCTTATTAAAAGGCAGTGAATCCCCAGGGCAGAGTGTGACTTTACTGCAAAGAGCAGGTGTGTCTCTGCTCCTCCACACACCCAACGGGAAGCAAGGCGGTGGGTGATATCAGCAGGGAAAGACCATACAACACTTGGTCCCACCCCAGACTCAGCCACTTCCGGGAGCCACAGGGAATGGGAACTCGCATTCTGGCATGTGTCCTGGAAGGAAGGGATGGAGGAGGCTCTGTGGGCCGAGCGTCCTGGTGGATACCACTTCCCTACTCCAAATTAGGCTCTGCCCAGTCGGCCTAAATCGTGCCCCTAAAACCTGCAATTGTTTCCTTGCAGTGCCCTCCAAATTGTGCTGGTCCACGAGCCTTTAAAACTCCTATTCACTCCTCAAAGCCCGGTTCAGACGTCACCTCTTCTCTGCATTCCTCAACACCAGAGGTTGGTCACCCCATCAGTCCCTTTCCTCTCTGCCAGGGGTGGTGAGTCATGCCAATCCTTAAGACCTGGCAAAATGCCTGGCACAGAGGGGACACTCAGGAAATGTGACTCAGTATCCTGTGTTCAATCTTGGTGCCACCAGTTAGGCCCTCGACTGACCAGACACAGAGAGAAAACCTAACTGGACCACCGTCTCCGGGTGCCCCATATGCTGTGTGGTGGGGAAAACAACGGACACTCAAAGCCATCTGCGTACTAATTCCGGAACCTGTGTACATGTTACCTCACATGGCAAAAGGGACCTTGCAGGTGTGATCAGGCTAAGGGCCTTGAAATGGGGAGAGTGTCCTGGATCATCCGAAAGGGCCCAATGTAATCACAAGAGTCCTTAAAAGAGAACCTTTCCTGACTGCGGCAACAAAAGAAGGGTCAGATATCCATGCTATGTAAAGAGATCCTACAACTCAACAATAAAAGGGCAAGCAATCCAATTAAAAAACAGGCAAAAGACTTCAATAGACATTTCTCCAAAGAGGAAATACAAACGGTGAAAAAGCACATGAAAAAATGTTCAGTATCACTAGCTCTTAGGGAAATGTAAATCAAAACAATGAGATATTATTTCACACTGCACAGAATGGCCATTATTAGAAAAACAGAAAACAATAAGTGCTGGAGAGGATGTGAAGAAACAGGAACACTCCTTCACTGTTGTGGAAATGTGAAATGGTACAGCCTCTGAGGAAGACAGTTTGGCGGTTCCTCAGGAAGATAAACATAGAACTGCCGTATGACTCAGCAATCCCTCTGCTAGGAATATACCCAGAAGAACTGAAAACTGTGACGCAAACAGGCATTTGCACACAATGTCCATAGCAGCATTGTTTACAGTTGCCAAAAGATGGAAGCAACCCAAGTGCCCATCAACCAATGAATGAATAAACAAAATGTGGTACATACATACGATGGAATACTAAGCTGCAGTAAGCAGAAATGAAACTGAGAAACATATGACAACATGGATGAATCTAGAAGATATTATGCTGAGTGAAATAAGCCAGACACAAAAGGAAAATATTGCATGGTCTCACTGACATGAACTAAATAGGAAGAATAAACGCATGGAGTTAAAACTTAGAGTATAGGTTACTAGGAGGGCTGAGAAGGGTACTGATGCTTAATGTATGTAGAAGTTTTAATTAACTGGACTGTAAATGTGTGGAAATGGACAGAGTTGATGGGCACACATTATAGTGAGTAGCAGCTGGTTTATAAACGGGACTGCGCCTGAAAAGGGGAGTCTAGGGGTGTAAATGTCAGTTGAAAGAAGCTAGAGAATAATCTAGGGACTGAATAACACAGGGAACCCAGCGTGGACGAGAATTGTGGTTAATAATACAAATGAAAGAATTCCTTCTATGAACTAAAATGTACATCACTATCACAAGGTGGTAAGACTGTGGAGAAGCAAGAGAAAAACAGAATCACTGTAACCTACGGGCAAGAGTTAACAGCAATACTGTAATATTCTTCCTCAATGTCAGAGAAGTACTGTGTTAATCATGGGGGGAATGGAAAAAATAGACCAAATGTACACTATAGACCATAATTAGTGGCAATAGTCTGATGATGTTATCTCATGATCTGTAACAAACGTTCCACAACAATGTAATGTGTTGGTGGAGGGGTGTTGTATGGGAATTCTGCACATTTGCATGATTGTTTTGTAAGTTCACAACTTCTCTAATAAAAGTGTACTTTAAAAAAAAGAAGAGTCAGAGAGAGGCAAAAAACAAAAAACAAACAAACAAAAAAAACCCTGAGCATTTTCCAGCCTCTGCACTATTGCCCCTGCATTTCCCACTGCCTTGCCTGCCTTCCCTTGACTTCACCTGCCCTTCTCTACCTGGTGAACTCCTATTCATCCCTCAGAACCCATTACCAAAGTTCCATCCTATGGGAACCTGTCCCAGTCCCCTCTGAGATAAGACCGGGCACAGAGTCCTCTGAGGCTCAGCCATCCCTCCCTGTGCACATGTTGATTGTTTTTCTATTCTGCTGGTTGGTGAGCTCCCAGACAGCAGGATCTTGTGATATTCCTTCCAAATCCTTGATGCCTAGAGCAGTGCCCAAAGGAGACACCGCAGGGCCTCTGAAAGTAGCTGGTTGAATGCCTGGACCTTGAGGCAGTCAGAGTTGGAGGCCTCTATTGATGGGACTAGCTAGCCCACTGCTGTCCCGCTGCCGCGAGCTTTCCTTCAGCTGGGGATATGCTCACACGAACAAAGGAAGGCGCTCTCACTTCCTCTTGCGAGAAAGGCTCTCTGATTTCTCCACTCCCCAGCGCTTGGTCTGCTAGAGGCTGCCAGGGAATATTGCACAAGTGGGCTGGCTTTTACAGCGGGGATTGACTTGCTTGCGAGCTCATGGTTCTGAGGCCGTGAAAATGTCCAGATCAAGGCATCATCAGGGATGCCGTCTCCCTGAAGCCTGGCGCGTGGTGGCAGCTCCCCTCTCCTCCAGGTTTTGCTGCGGCAGCTTCTGGCTTCCTCTCGCCCGGGTTCTGTTGATTTCAGCACCTTGCTCTCGTGGCGTTCTCTCTCAGCTTCTGTGGTTCTCAGCTTCCGAGGCCCTGGGTCTTCTCTAGTTCCTCTCTGAACCCATCCCCCACCCTGGGCCATGCCCCACCAAAGCAATCCACCCGAAGGCCCTTGGCTGAAGTGATCCAATCCAAAGGGCCCACCCCAGCAGGCCCACACCAGGGAGGGATTAACTTAAGAACATGATTTTCTGGGGTCCACAGAAACCTCAAGCCCCCACGCCCAGGAACATCGATAACAGCCTCGAGGCAGACCCTCGTCCACTCCGCCCCGCATCAGAGTACCAGCACCCCGTGGCCCGAAAGGCAGGAGAAGCAGCCCACGCCTAGGAAGGTGAGCTAAAAATAAAAGGCCACCTGCGAGGGCACTTGCCAGGAGTGGCCCCCTTTCAGGGACTAAAATGGGCCAAGGGCAGGACTTCTAAGAGAGAGGAGCAGTCCCAATACATTTTCCATTTTTGCACTATTTAGTGAAGAGCTGGTCTTGGTCCAGTGAGGAGAGCCTACTAAAAACGGACAAGGGTGCATATTAGCCAATGTCTACCTGCTCCCCACTTTGTAAGAACCCCCACGTAGATCAGAAATTGACGTCGGCCGATGGGAACTTTTCCTACCTGCTTCCGCGTCTGTCCTTTGTGAGCGTCCCCTTTGCACCCTGACAGTGGAGCTCCCTTCTACTTTCTAGATGGGACGCTGCCCGATTTAGCATAATCACTGTGAGATCCTAACTGATTTTCAGGTTGTTAAAAAGCTTTTTTTTTGTCTTAACCCAGAATTTACCCTAAGAAAACAATCAGAGATGTGTAAATAACTTCCAAGAAAGGACATCCTCCATGGCTTTCCTTTACATTAATGAAAATTAAAAATGGCTCAAACTCCTGAAGGTGGGGGCTTGGTTAAATAAATAATACCTTCTTCAGATGGGAGTATATTATACGCCATTAAAAATAACCGTTTTGAAAGTATGTTGGAGCATAGGAAAATGTTTCATATCTCATAAAAATTGGGATTCAAAAGTTATAAAGCATGTATACATTTGCATCTTAAAAAGAGTAGACAAAAACCCATCAAAATATTCAAGGCTGCTTGGCATGAGGTGGAGTTACACCAGGGATTGCTTTTAGGCCTCATTTATTTTATAGTTTCCAAAATCACTCTAATGGCCACGTATTATAATTTTTTAAAAATAAGGTTTTTATAAGGGAGAATTTTCAGGAAAGGAATTTGGTAACATGCATAACAAGAATCTCCCCTTCTAAAAGGGGGTGGGGTGCATTTGATGATACCAGCTCCGTTTTGAGGATAGGTGAGGTGACAGCCACTGAAAGCCACGAGCGGTGCCACACGGACCTCGAAGCACCTCAGTAAACACCAGGGCTCAGGTCTGTTCCAGGGCTTCTGCCACGTGCAGGCAACAAAGAGAAAACCTGGATCCCAGAGAAGCAGAGGGGGCCGCAGCGGAGGGGACGAGGGGGTCGCAGCAGAGGGGACGAGGGGGCCGGCGCGGAGGGAAGTGCAGGTCCCAGGGGGGTCCACAGGAGGGGCCTGACCACCCGTCCTCGGGGACTGGGGTAGAAGACAGGACGGAGGGTCAGGAGGGGCTTGGGGAGGAGGTGCCTGGGCACAGCAGGACAGGGGGAGCAGAGGGAGCCCCTCGAGGAGTCCTGCCGAGGCCCCCGGGAAGCACAGAGGCCTGCGGGGGTTCACTCACGGGTGGAGCGCGGCGGCGATTGAGACTCAGCGCGGCCGGGACGGCGCTCGGCTAAGTGCAGGGCCGCAACACATCATCACCTCAGATCCACACCTTCCCCCTGCCCAGCGCGCCCCACCGTCTCTCTCCCATGTCTCTAAAGAGCATCTGAGATGATTTTAGGGAGCAAGAAGCCACGCTGTGGGCTCAGGCTGCACGGGGCCGCCCGCGGGGGCTGCAGAGGCGGCGGCTCCGCAGCAGGCTGTCGGCTGCATGCAGAACAAGCTCCCTGCCAGGGCGAAGCTGCCAGGGCTGCAGCAGAACGCGAGGCCCTGGTCTCCTTCTGCTCATGTTTGGTTTTTCCCTGGAGCCCACTCCAGCCTGCAGGAACGGGGTCAATGGGCAGGGAGAAGGAAGACACGGAGGGCAGATGCTAGTGGGTGACTCTGGGGGGGAGTGACTCTCCAGGGGCACCTATGACTGAAGGCAGGACCGCGCCCCGCCAGGAGGAGAGGGGAGGAAGGTTCCCTTCCCCTTACCCCAGCCAGGAGCTGGACTTCTGAAAAGCAGCCCAGGATTACAGAAGGGCGTCTGGCATCTGCTGCACGCGGATTTGACCAGCATGGCAGGGTGGATGCTGGGGACGGTGGGAACGAGCTGGGCTGGGAGCAGACGCACAAAGCTGACGTGAAAGTGGCAGTGTGGGCAGAGCTGTCCTGGAAGCGGAGGGAGGCGGTGGCACCCGGGGAAGTCTTCCCTGAACACCACCTCCTCTGCCCCAGCAGGCTTGGCCACCTGGGGCTTCCAAGGTTCTCTTAGCCTGGTCACAGTGCAGATAACATGTCTTCATCATGGGCTGTTTGCTTGTCTGTATCCCCCACTAGACCATGAGACTGTGGGGGTCAGTTACCATAACTCACTACAACCCAGAGGCTGGCTGGCTGGATATGGATGGATGGAAGGATGGATGGATGGATGGATGAATGAATGGATGAGGATGGATGGGCGGAGGATGGGGGATGGATAGATGGATAGGACTGGGAATGGATGAATGGAAGGATGGGGATGATGGATGGATGGATGGATGGATGGATGGGGCTGGATTAATGGAGGATGGGGGATGGGCAGGTCTGGGATGGTTGTATGAATGGATAGATGAATGGATGAATGGATGAATGGTAGAATGGGAGGGAAGGAGGTAGAGGGGAACTGAAAGAAGAGAGGGAGGGAAGCAGGATAGGTGACTGGATGAAGGAGAGAAAGGTGCATAGGTGGATGGATGATCAGAAGGATGAGTGGATGGCTGAGAGGGAGGAAGAAGAAGGCAGGAAGGGAGGGAGGTTGGAGGGAGGAGGCCAGAGAAGGGGCAGGTATCAGAGTCAAGGCCGAGGGACACAAGGCTTGGGGCCAGGGGTTGCTGAGGGATTTCCTCAGACTTCCTGTGACCCCGCAGGCACCCCAGGCCTTGTCCCTGAGCCTTCACAGACACCTCTCGCCTCAGAGCTTGACCTCATCAAACTGTTGATTCAGACTGAATTATTTACTGAAGAGACTCAAGCCCAGGAGCTTTTAAGTTGGCGCCTCTCTCCTGATCCCTATCTGTTCAGAGTCTTGTTTAAATCAAACTCAGATCTCCATGGAGATGTTAAAGCAAACACAGAGGCTGCTCTGCAGAGTTAAAATGCAGTTGGTGAAAAGCCAAGTGGACATTTTACGGTAATGTATTAAGGAAGGAAACAGACCTCTCTGACACCCACCAAATGCCAAGTGCTTTACATGCATTATCTGTTGTTACCCCCGCAGCAGCCCCACGAGGTCCCGGCCCAGAGGCTCGTTACAGATGAGGCACTCAGGGCCAGCTGGAGAGCCGGGGCGCACCCGAGCCCTGCCTGAGCGCTCAGCCCACCCAGCAGCCCGCACAGCACGGGGCCATAGCGCCGTGAGCCCTCAGAAGCACGGCCCCCCTTCCAAGACCGGCTCCCCCGAAAGGCCCCTTTTTCTGGGTGGCCAAAGGGCAAAGTACATGACCCCTTTCGTCTTCCCATTTAAAAACTGTAGGTACAAGCTCAGCACTCACCTCCCTAAACCAGGGGTTCTTAACCAGATTTCAGGGGGTCCGTGAGCTTGAACTGAAGAACATGAACTGATCTTTATCTCCTCTGCCCTCTACCTGAAGTCTAGCACTCCCTTCACTTAGGAGTGTGTGCAGTGAATCACAGCAGCATTCATTTCATTTCACCTTACAGTTGTTGCCTATCTCGAGAAATCACGCTCATGCATACCTCGAAATTACGGTAGCTGTTAGACCCGACGCTAGCTGAGTGTCATAAAACTGTCTGCCGCTATATTCCGAGGAGGGGTCCGTGGTTTTCACCTGACTGGCAAAGGGGTCCGTGGAACAAAAAAGGCTAAGACCCCCTGACCTAAAGGATCAAAGGGCAAACAAGCACAACAGTCTTGGCCTGGCCGGGCTTTGGCGGCCGCTGTAGAGTCACTCGGCAAAGCTCTTGGACTGCTCGCGCAGCTGCTCACCCCGAAAGACGGTCACGCCGTGAGAGGTCCCCTGGGAACATTATCTGCCTCTGCAGAGAGGGCTGTGGATGCTTCTCTCTCTCAGCAAATGTCAAGAGGTCTTGGTTTTACTACTCAGTAAATTGCTACTTGGTTTTACTGCTCAGACTCTTCAGACTGCATTTGCAACACAAAACGGTAAAATTCTACCTGTGAAAAAAGGAGGGAGACACTGCGGGAAGCTGAACCAAATCTGATTTTAAGTAGAATGCTGTAATAACACATTTTTAGATGAACAGAAGTCATCTGAAAATTTCAAATTCCTGCTCTATTTATTAGAAAAATAAATCCATAAAACAGAGTTTCCCAAGGTTTGTTCCATGGAAAACTAATCCCAGAAAATGCTCAGCAGAACGAAAAATAAACATAAAATCAAGTGCGGCTGATGAATGCCGCACCACGATTTACGACGCACACGGCTGCTTCAGAGACTGATAAACCTGCGCAAAGAAACCGGCTTCACTTTTGTCACCCTGAATATTTTTACCTGACTTATATGGTCACAACACACTTATTTTCTGGAAATCGCCATCTACACCTGCGATAACTTGAATGACTGTTCAGCAAGCA
>JAQZBX010078477.1:0-14119 GCA_029593785.1 Cabassous unicinctus
AGAAGACTCTAAGACCTCAAGACAATGCAAACAACTTAAAGTATTAATCAGCTTTAACCTATAATATCTGAATGCAAAGCATCACTTTGAGAGGGGACATAATTAAACCTTGAGGCAAGTAGGAGTTTCAAAGTTTCATAAATTATCTTTCTGTCTGGCAATTCTCTGACAGAATATTCTTCAATATTTCTTGTTGGGCTAGTCAATAAATTTTCTGTTATTGAAGCATAAATAAGAGTCTTAAAGGTTAATCCTCTCTGCTTCTGGATGAATTGGGAAATTATTTTCTCCTAATATGTTTCCTGAAACAGTTGCTACTGCAGCAATCTCAATTAAAGGAAATCTGGCACTTTTGAATAAAAAATCAAATGTTTGCCAAATAAAATGTGGAGACTTCATGAATAAAACTGCATAATTCTCCTGTGGATATGTAAAAAGAGTTTAAATATTCTAGAGAAGAAACCTTGATTATTTTCCCAAATCATATGACTGATGCAGTTGAAGTTGATATCATGTATGAATAACATGATCATTTGGTCTTATGGTGCTGTGTTCCATATGAAACAAAAACAAGAAAGAACAGCCCTGAATAGGGAAGGTAATTATCCTCTCATGTTAATTTAACATATGATAAATGTAATTGCTCAACAAAAAATATAATGAATAGCTTAATTATTTAGGTAACAAATCATGGAAGAGACTGGTGTCATTCTATAAATTCCCCCTGAATCCTAGGGAAATTCAAAGACAAAATGTGATAAGTTAAAGTACAATCAGAAGGAAATATAGAAGGGTATTTTTCTCATTGTATGATATAGATTATAATTTTCTAGGAAAAATTTATTAAGAATATATACTTTAACATCATATAAATGAAAAGTTTCTATTAATTAAAAGTATAAACAAAATAATGGGAAAAATTCCACTTACTAGAATAATATCTGCAGTATTTGTTGATGATATATTTTTAACACAACTTATATGTAAATATAAACCCTAAATGAAATCCAATCTTAAAATCAGTGTCAGAGGTGAGGATGACCTTGGGAATTTTGGGATTCATTAAAGTGACCCAGGTTTAATAAATCATATTAATTTTGTAAAGAAAGTAAGTGAGGACAGGAGTTGATAAAAACATAATTCTTTTTTTTATATAATTTTTTTTTATTTTTTAAAAGATACCTTGATTACATAAATGTTACACAAAAAATATAGGGATTCCCATATGCCCCACTCCCAACACCTCACACACTCTCCCAAATGAACATCCTTCATTAGTGTGGCACACTCATTGCAATTGATAAACACATCCTGGGGCTTTGCCATTAAGCATGGACCATAGTTCACACTGTAGACCACACTCTCTCCCACAGAGTTCTGCATGTTATATGATGATATAAAATGGCCCATATCCGTCATTGTAATGTCACTCAGGGCAATTTCCAAGTCCCAAAAAAGCCCTGAAATTACAACTGCTTTTCCCTTTCCCTGTCCCCAGAGCTTCCAGTGGCCACTGGTTCCACATCAGTGTTGTAATTTCTTCCATTGCTTGAATCACAATATGTCTATAGTAGAATACAAGTAAGTCCACTCTAGTCCATAGCTCTTCCCCCCATCCTGAGGAGTCTGGGATGGTGATGTCCACTCCATGTCCAATTGAGATGAGGCTTATATCCCATGGGGAAGATGGATGGGATTATCGTGCCTGCAGCTGCAGGCTCTCTCCCTTCCCTGGGATGGCTGTTGTCCATCATCATCTACTCGCCAATTGCCCTGAGTGAGTCAAATGACCTATAGAGTAGGATTAGCTGCTCTACCGAGTTTCCAGGTCCAGCTGGCACATGGACAGCTCAAAGATTCAAGTCTCTGGACATATACCTACAAACTCCAGCACCAAGTGTAATTTTGAATGGAAGGGACAGGTAAGCCATGTTCAGGGAAGGCATAGTTCAGTCCAACTCTGTCACTCTCAGGACCACAAACTCCAAAGTAGGGCCCACTTGCAAGGCACCAAACTCCAGAGCTACCCACCCTGACATAGGACTTGGGTCTCTCAAGAGCCCTCAGGAGCCCCACTATTTGGGGTAATATGCACTTTGGAATTCTATGAGATCCTACTGAGATGTGCATAGGCGTTACCTCTGGGATGACCTCCTGCCTCATTTTGAAGACTTTTAGCCATATAAACTCATTTGTCTTTACCTTTCCCCCTTTTATTCAAGGTCTTTTTCCAGTTGCATTGCCATTTGGCACTTGGTAGCTATCTCTCGGTGCCAGGGAGGCTCATCTCCAGGAGTCTTGTCCCACGCCAGAATGGAAGTAATGCATTCATATTCTGAGTTTGGCTTAGAGAAGGGCCACATTTGAGCAACAAGGAGGCTCTCATTAGACAACTCTTAGGCACCCCTTAACAATAGGCTAAGTTTCAATTTCAAAAGTAAAGACCATAAGGCTAGTCATCAATATCAAGGGCCCATCAGTGGATCATCCTCCTTCACCAGTCACTGCCCCTGCACTTGGGGTACTGTTGCTGCTCCCTTAAAGAATGTGGCAGGCAGAGCACTCCAGGATGGAAGTTCAGGATTCTCTCATGTATTGAGTGATTCTCCACCCACCCTGACAATGCCCCGTGAATATTTAAGCATTTTTATATACCTTATAATTATGCTTAGGCGAATTTCCTCCCATGAATACCCCATCCCTGACACCCCACACCAATGATCCTCTCCCACCCCTGTTGTAACCCTGCTGTGATCCAAAGCCTCTTTGAAGATGAAGCCATTACAGTAGCTGAATACAATTAATAGAAAAATGAAATAATAATGATAATTTTAAATGTAAGAGATAAAATAAAAATTTTTAAAAAACTAATAATTAAATTAAAAGATTGAGATATTAAAAATTAAAAATTAAAAAAAAAATTTTTGACCTTTTGCCTTTCATCACTGTAATATCTGATGTCCAGTGTTCTGTGGCACCTTCCTGCTCTCATTCCTCAGTGTCTCACTATTTTTCATTTTGTTTTCAAAGAAGTTTCATATCACAGCAAAATCAAACACAGAATACAGGAGACTGTCACATACCCAACATCCTCCCCATTTCCTCCTCCCCATAGTAATAACATTTTATATGTGGATGGTAACATTGTTATAAGTGATATACAAATAGTGAAACACAGCTACTAAACAGTTCAATGGTTTATACTATGATTTACATTTTAGACCATATACTTTTATAAATTTTGATGATATTTGTCATGTCCCATGTCCATCACTGTATGGTAATGAAGAACAAATACCCCCTGTTTGATCTATTCTATTTCTCCCACCCCATTCCCCCAGGGTCCATGACTACCCCCTGGCTTGAATTGTTGGATGACAAGATTCATAGTACATGCCACAAGAGGGCTTGACACACTGGTTTGTCCTCCCATATTAGGAACTGCCCTTGCTCTTGAGGGACTCCCACCTGTCAATTTCTGAATGAACCAGTCCCCCAAAGATGGGATTCCAACTCTTTCCTGCTCATTATGTGAATCTCCACTCACTGATACAACACATTATGACATAAGGAACACTCACACACTCCCTAGAAGCCTGTTCTAGGTATGCCTGTCTCAAATGCCCCCCCACCAACCCCCTAAACCAGTGACCCTTCCTTGTCATTTTGCCATAAAAGTATTCCTACCTCTCTAATTTTAAACCTAATTCTTGCATGTCCACTGGGTCACTCCTGGTATGGAGCTGCAATGCTGCTGCACCTAGTTACCAGAGGTAAAATTTACCAAAGATATTTGGAATATATGGGACCAACTCCTGAGGATTTCACTCTGGATGCATAAGGGGATGCAAAAAATCAAGTTAAGTATACAATCCCTTGTCCTCTTACAGCTGAGGCAATTTTCTCAGTTCATGTAGAGGTAATCAATTTACTGAAGATTCAAGTCCAGGAATTATGCTCACAGTAACAATTATGCAGATGCTTACTTAACCAAACAACTAAGTGCCATTACCTGACCAAGATGGCACATGAACATACCCATCACAATATCTGTGCCATGATGCCAACCACCCTCAGGTAGCTGGCATTTTAGAGAACTTTAATGGACTCCTTAAAAGGAAGCTTTGGTGTTTACCCCTTCACAACTCTTCACAACTGTTACTGGATGGATTGTCTGCTTTACTTGGTCCCTTTGGAAGTTGAACAAAGCTGTTCCCTGGAAAGTTAAAACAGCCTTATCCTGCTTCATAGCACAGAAAGAGGTTGAAGGTGGGATAGGGACCCAGGCTTTTCTGCATATCTGACCTTACACACATCAAAATGAGGATTGGTTCTGAAAGGGAGACCAGGACATATCACTTAGGACTCTCCTTTCAACCACTGCCAGTGGATCATCCTGATTTTTACACCATTATGCCAGCCACATAATTACCAGGGTGGTGGGAGTTTAGGGCCACTTGATGGAGAGTTAGGATTACAGAAATGGGCCTTGAAATGTGTGCCAATCATAGGATGAACCCACAGAGCCTGATCCACATAACCTGGAAATTAATGTGCAAGGTCTACTCCTGTTTGGGCCACCAATACCTTTGTGAACATCATGGAATATATTTGAGTAGTCTTGAGAACCTCATTTATCAGGAAAGGAAGAAGGTGGACCAAAAGATATGGGCAAGGCACTAGGATCCAGGGGAAAGCAGTGATGTTATATTCCAAGGCAAGAGACAGACCGGCTGGGTGGTTTTAGAGGGCAAAGATAATTTACTGAAAATGTCTCCCATGGGAAGTGGTTGCATGACCACCCTGTCAAGACTAGTTTCTCCTCCCGCTCCTGTTTTCTACATATTTGGCTTGGCAGCAACCTGGAAGAAAATCACCATTTCCAGCTGATATTGAGTCACCATGGCTGCAGGGAAACTGACCAACTGCTAAATCTACCATCCACCATATTGATCCACTTCTGTGTCATAGGACCCACTTGTCTTGCCTATGAATGACCACACCAGATATGGAAAACCATGCCTAAGAAATTTTCCAAAGTGAAAATCATAATGAAATTATTGCTCATTTGGTTTCCTAAAGACTGGATGCTACAGAGACTGTACATCACAATCTTCTTCCTCATTGACATAACAGAAATGTTGGGGAATCTTCTCATTTTCACCCTCATCTTTATTGACCAGTATCTCCATGCCCCCCAAGTATTTTTTTCTGAAAAATTTGTTGTCAGTTGATATTTCCTATAGCTCTGCCACTCTTCCCAAATGAATCATGAACTCTCTGACAAACAGTTATTCCATAACCTTTGTAGGATGTGCCTTAAATTTTTTTCATTTTATTTATTGATGACACAGAGTATGTCCTCTGTATAGTCATATCCTATTACAGCTATGCTGCTATCATCCACCCTTTACACTAAGGCCAATAGAAGGATGTTGTCTATGTGGGAATTTGTGGGAGTTATGGGGAGTAGGGCATATGGGAATCCCCATATTTTTTATGTAACATTTATGTAATCTAAGTATTGCTAATATATATATAAAAGAATGGTGATGGCTTCATAGCTCAATGGATGTGTCTGTGGCGCCATTCAGGTTGGAGATATATTCTCTGGAAGATTCTGTGGGCTCAATATAATGCAATAGTTCTTTTATGTTGTAATCATTTCTTACACTTTTTGTTCTTGATAGCATATTTTATAACATACCTTTATTATTTGTTAGCTGTTGTTTTGCTTTGAAAAATTTAATTTTAATTATTTTTACCTGTGTTCACATTTTTTGCCACTGTCCTAAGGATACCCTATGCACAAAACAAGTTCAAAACTCTCTCCAGCTGCATACCCTTCTTCACAATAGGAAACATGTCCCTATCCTCTGAATTGATTGTGTGCTTAGGTTATAACTGCCCATTTCCATCATCACTGAAACTTCTTATCTGTGTTATGCTCTTTGTTAATTTTCACCATTAATCCTGTTGTTTACCACCTGTGAAGCAAAGACATGACAGTGAACCACAGTAAAATATTCATTGGAAATTGACCCCAAAGATGTAAATGTCTATAATATCCATAATTTCATTACCTACTAAATATATCAAATAATTTGATATATATGGATATATTTATAAATTATTAGCTATATATGATTCCATGTTTACTCATAAATATGTTGTAAACATTTTATCATATTTTATATGTCTGAAGTTTTAGGAATGTCTTGATATTTTACAATCCATTGAAAAACTCAAAAGATGATATTCCTATCAACAGGCCCCACATTTGAAGAAATTGCTTAATACCTATTCATATTCACCAATACACACTTGTCTCCTGCTTGGGATGACTTTATGATTATTTTTAAAATTATGTTTTATTACAATTCTTGGTAGTGACATTTAAAAAAATTATTGAAGTGTATCATTCATACATGAACATACATAAACTATAAATGTTCAGTAAACATCGTGAACTTAAAAACAAACATTCATAACATCATACAGGGCTCCCACCCATCACCCCCCACCAACCCCCTGCATTGTTGTGAAACATTTGTTAAGAAATCATGAAAGAGCATCATCAAACATTACTACCAACTATAGCCTGTATCTTCCTCCCCTATACATTTTTTAAGGATTTATTTATTTATTTATTTATCCATTTTAGCCCCTCCCCTCCATTTTTGCTGTTTCTGTGTCCATTCATTGGGTGACTCTGTGTCTGTTTCCCACCCTTTCTTCTCATCCTTCACCTCCTGTCTTCACTGGGATTCGATCCTTGGAACCTCCGATGTGGGAGAGAGGCATCATACCACCTGCACCACCTTATTTCCTGGTTTTTCGGTGTGTCTCATCTTTGCTCTCCCTTGTGTCATTCTCCTTTTACATCATCATCTAGCTGCACAACTTGTGGGGCCTAGGGACTCACCCACTTGCTCACAGGGCCTGGTGGTGCACCCACACATAGGGCCTGACAGCACACCTGCACACGGGGCCTGGCAGCTCACCCATTGGTAGTGACTTTTTCAATTTTATTTTTTCTGTAGTTATATAATGAAGATGAATACTCCAGTGTTGTGATTTTTTTCTCTTTCATTGGTTTGTATTGCTAAAAATATTTTATGAGTTCACAAATTTAATAGTTTTATAATAAAATTCATTCCCTTTTTGTGACATTACAAATATATTCAGAAAAGTCAGAGAATCTATGAACTTAACATACTTTTAACAAGTGATAACAATTACCTTGATTCAATCACAATTTTAATAGTAGTGATACTGCATGCAGAAGGCACCACTCTCATTATAAATTGCAAGTTTAGAAAGAAGTGTATATTATGGTCATAATCCAGAAATAGTAACATTATCAGAAGCAACATTTTCTTTTATCTTCACATTTGTATTAATACTTCTAAATTTTAAGATTTACTTAAATTTATATTTATGTTTAAATAAATCTGATAAATTTAAACTTACTTAAAATTACTTCTAAATTTATATATGATACTTTTAATTTCAGTTGTCACTTTACTTCTAAGTTTCAATTTTCTCTACTAGCATTAATTTTTATCTCCACTCAATTTAAATTTACTTCTGTTGTACTTCTTAATTTTAATTCATTTGCACAGAAAAATATCCTTTTCATTTATTTTATATTTTTGCTTGTTTGCATTGTCATTCACATCATTCTTCTTGCTTATATTCTTCCCATTCTCTAACTGCTCTATTTCTGTTCCTTTTCTTGATTTTAGTTCTTTCCCTCCATCCTTAATGAGATACATGTTTTTTTTTTCCCTAGATTTCACATCAGTTCATCTCATTTTCTCTACTGTTTGCTTCTCATTCTACTCATGATTCTTTACTTCAAGATTTAAGACATCTTGTAGAGTGAAATAAGCCAGACACAAAAGGACAAATATTTTATGACATCACTGACATAAAATTAATAGGATAAGCAAATTTGTGAAGTCAAAACCTAGAAAATAAGATACAGTGGGTAGGGTGGGGCTAGGGAATAGGGAGATAGACCTTAAAATGTAGAGTTCCTATTTGGAATGACAGAAATATTTTGGTAATTGACTGTGGAGATGATATCTCAACATTGTGAACATAATTAACAACACTGAAATATGTACCTGAAGGGATAAATGGGGAAATATTAAATTATATATGGAAAGAGAATAAAAATTTTATTTAAAAAATCCAGTAAACTACGTTACAGAAACAGTGAACCCTAAGTTAAAGCATGGACTTTAATTAATAGCACAGTTACAAAAAAATGTTTTCAATTTTAACAATATACTACATCAATGAAATGTGTTAATGGGGGGAGCATATATGGGAAACCTGTATTGTATGCATCATTGTTGTGTAAACCCAGAACTTCTTCAATAAAAAAATATATATATATGAATGACTTTGTCATCGCTGTGGGTTAGAGATGACATTGGTTTGACTACACAGGAGTAGCATAAAGAGACAATTTAGGGTTAATTATTCTGTGTCTTGATTTGGTGGTGGTTACATGAAGACTCATAGAATTTTGGACAGTTGTATCACAGAAGAGTCAGAACTGTGGCAGAGGAGGATCACTGGTGTTGGGTGTCATTGATGGGGTGATGTTTGGGGAAGGGTGCACCTGGGTCATGCATCTAAGACATATGAATATGTTTAAGTGTTCATGGGGCATTGTCTCAGTGGGTGGAAATCCACACAATAACCAAAAGAATATTGAATTCCCATCCTGGGGAGTCCTGCTAAATTCACTAATAGAATGGCAAGTGCCAAGTGAAGGAAGACAGACTGCCCTTGATTGTTAATTGTATATATCAACTTCTTGTGAAAATGAAACTTGGGCTAATATTATATATTGCCTAAGAGTTACCTTCTGAAAGCCTCCTTATTGCTCAAATGTAGCCTCTCTCTGAGCCAAATTGAGCATATATGTGCACTACTTTTCCCCCAACATGGGGCATGACTCCTGGGGATGAGCCTCCCTGGCACTGGGGATTATTAACAAAACACCAACGAGCAATGCATCTGGAAAAAGACCTTAACCAAAAGGGAGAAATATTAACTACAAATGAGTTTTCATGGCTAAGAGATTTCAAATTTAATTGGGATGTATTTACAGAGATTCTGCTTATGCACATTTCAGCAGTACCTCATTGAATGCCATAGCAAACAGTGACTCAAATAGAAGGACTCCTGTGGGATCTAGAGACATCCAGATAGAAATATCCAGATACTATAATCAGGATAAAAAAGCTTAAGAATTTGGCACTCTGTCAGTGGGCCTTTTTTTATAATTTATGTTCCCCAGTGTAACAGAGTTTGGAGTCATTTATATTTTCCTTACACATGACTCTTATGCCCCTTTCATTTGAAGCTGTAATTAGCACTAAACTTGTTAAATATGTGTCCTATAGAATTAACTCTTTGGTCCATTCATGTGTAAGTTAAGCCTTGAATATCAGCAGAGTTGCAACACCTACTCTTCAGTTCATTGGACTCACCTAAGACAACAAAAAAGGAGATGGTGCACAACACCCATCCCAAGGAATAGAGAGTGTCTACAAGTTAAAGCAACATAGTATCATCCATCTGTCCCATGGGATCTAAGCCCCCTGTCAATTGGAAACAGATTGGACATCACCATCCCAAATACTCAAGATTGGGGGATGAACAAAAGACTAAAGTAAAGTTACTATTACTCTATTACATACACTATTATTCTATCCATGGAAGAACTTTCTGAGGGTAGAGAGAGGGAAGAAAAGTGTAATATGGTGGCATTTTTTTGACATTGGAATTATCCTGCATGACATTGCAATGATGGATACAGGCCATTATATAATTTGTCATAACCTACAAAATTGTGTGAGACAGAGTATAAACTACATTGCAAACTATATTCTACAGTTAATAGCAATGCTTCAATATGTGTTCATTAACTGAAAAAATGTACCACCCTAATGAAGGATGTTGTTAATGTGGGAAACTGTGGAAGGAGGAGGGCTTCAGACATTTGGGAATCCTCTATATTTTGTATGCAACTTTTATGTAATCCAAAGCTTCTTCAAAAATAAAAACAAAATTAATTAACAAACCCAAAAAAATAAAGCAAATTTTACTTTTTTAAGACTCAGCCAAAAATATAACATCAATAACATTGTAGGTGTTCCTGATATCTTTCATTACCATTTCCACATCCTCTAGGCCCAACCTTTTGCACTGGCTAATACCGCAATACCAGTTGATTAGATGTGTGCCTAAGAGTGCCTCTCAGCTACATCTCCTAGTTCTTCCTTTCTGTTCTAGGGCTTAAGGCTCTGTATGATGGACTGCCTGCAGGGAGGAATTCATACCAGCCTCCCAGAGAGTCAGCATTCTTTAGACAATTAATGGGAAATGAAAACAACTGAAAAATTCTCCAATCTCCATATCTTTAAAAGATTTTTCTAAGTTTATTCCAATATTTGAAAAAAAAATATATATATATAACTTCTTTGAAAATTATAAACAGCTTGTATTAGTCAGGGTTCTCTCAAGAAACAGAATCAACAGGAGATATCTGTCAATAATATGAGATTTTAAAAGAGTCTCTCACATGACCGTGGGGATGCACAAGTCCAGGTTCCACAGGCAGGGTGCAAACCAGTGGCTCCAATGAAAGTATGATGAAAGGTCATTGATGAGTTTCTGGGAGAAGTTGCCTGTCCAATGACAAGCTGGGAAATTCTCTCTGAATGTTGAAATCACTTCCCCTTTTAAGTCATTCAACTGATTGGATAAAAGTGCCATCCATTGATGATGTAATCTCCCTGATTGATGCAGATGTAATCAGCCATCCATGCAGTAAACTCGCAGGTGATTGAAGTCCATAAATGCTCTTGTATTACAATTAGCCCAGTGATTGCTGGAACAAACACCTGGACACAATTATCTGTCTGAGTTGACACATTAGCCTAACCATCACATAGCTTAATAAGTACTTTACTAAAATTAACTTGATATTTTTACTTGATCTTAATATTGATTCTAAACCACCTAAAGATTTTGAAATAAATAATTATAATTCAGATAAATTGTCACAATTTATAATTTATTGACAGATTGGCATATCAGTAAGGGGACAAACTACTTTTTTAAAAGTACAGAATTATTTAAGTAATGTTTTCTAAACACAGAACAATTAATATTCATTAAATCCAAACAGGAACAAAGTTTTACATTTTTAATTATTTACAATGTTTGTGGTAATATATGTAATATAAAACTTGCCACTTTAATCATTTTATGTGTACAATTCAGTGGCATTAATTACCTTGAAAATTTTCTGTCCTCATCAATGCTCATGAACAAAATTTTTAATAACCCAAAACAGACGCTGTACAAATTAAACAATTGCTCCCCAATGATTCTTTCCCTTAGCTTCTGGTAACTTTAACCTTCTTTCTATCTCCATGAATTTCTTACTCTAGATATATCAAGTAAGTAAATTCATGCAATATTTACCCTTTTTATCTGGCTTAATTCACCCATTATAATGATTTCAATATTTATTGCTAAACCATAAAAATGAAATTCTTTTACATTCTACAACATGGATGAACTTTGAAAAATCCTGAAAGTTTTTATTTATAATAAGAAGTTATGGACTTTACTGAAGTATAATACTGATCAGAAAAAAAATACAAAAATAATACATAAGACTTAATATGAATAGATTATTATTCTATTACATAAAATCAAAACATCTATTTATCTAACATGTTAAAATGGAATTATCATTAATTTTATAGTGTATGTAACTCAAATATTTGATTTATGATTCATTCCTATGGAGGAAATTGTAATATCTTTGCAGTATTTATCTACTTTTATGAAATGAAACATGTCCCATATAAACATATACCCATGTCCTTACCCCTGGTTCCATGAATGAGAATTCATTTGCAAATAGCTCCTTTCAAAATCCAATTGCTTAAGTGAATCCAAACTAAATCAGTATGGACTTCAATCTAATATGACTGAAAATCATTAAAGTGGAGGAAATTTAAACACAGGATAAGCAGATGGTGAGAAATGTGGGCATTTTACAGAGACAGAGATTGAGTCATGGAATACTGGTAATTCACCAACATAAGTCTACAGTCTTCAGAGAATGGATGATACTGCTGACACCTTCATTTGCGACTTCTAGCTTTGAAAATTTGAGGAATTAAAATCCTGTAGATTAAGCCAAACCAGTGATACTTTGTTATAGAAACCCTGGACAGCATCCTTCTTATCTTTTGGACTCCTGCTAGAAGAATATTGCAATTTTCTGAATTCCATTTCTCAAACCTGCTTGAAAACTAACTCACGTCACTTTAGATCATGTATTGCAAGTTATGGAAGATCTGCTGAATTTTTCTATGAAATTTTAAAATTTCAATGAATATAGTATGTATATGGAGACTCCATTTGTATATTGTTTAAAGTTCTGCATTTTTACAAAATACAAAATAATTGACTTATCCTCTCTTTTCATTTTATTAATTTTTTCACATTTTTTTATTTGGACACAGTATGGAAAACTAATTGCTCCAATTCTTTTAGAGGCTAACTTGCTGTCTGAAGTGGATGCTGATGTGTATGATTGCTTCATTATGTGAGGGTGTCATCAGTGAGGTAAAATTATGCACCATGGATGTGAAATAGCTGGGAAATATTTGGAATCTGCAGAAGCTAACGATATTTTGTGTGTGATTTAAATGAACCTGGTAGGCCATGTTTATTCTTTACCTGGCTTCTTTCCTTCATGGTAAGAGAGTATATATCATGGATTCCATGAGGCAAGCAGGGGTTTCGAAGTTTCAAGAAAGACATTTCTATTATATTAGTCTCTGTCAGAGTATTCTTCAGCATTGTTTCTTAGACTGTTCAGTACAATTTTTCTGGTAGTTGAGTGGTAAGTAATAGTATAGTTTGACCCTCCCTTTTCCTGGATTATTATATTATCAATTTCTCCATATGTTTTCCTGAAAAAAGTTGCTGCAGCTGCAATACAGCAAAAGGAAATGTGCTACTACTGCATAAAATATTAAATGTTTATCATGTGAAAACAATGACTTTTATGAATAAAATAATAAAATCCAATGAATATACACCAAAGGCATTTAGAATATTTTATGAAAGGATGGTGACTTTTCCTAATTTGCATTTTTGATATAGTAGAAATTGATATCAAATATTAATATTATCATTTGGTCCTACAGGGTTGAATTTCATGTAGAAATGAGAAAAAGAAGCACCATTTCTCTAACAGCATCAGGTGATTCTTCTCCCTTACAACATTTAAGATATGAAATATGTAATCTCATTATAATGGAAAAAGAAATTATTTTTCTCAGTAATTTATGTTGGATAAATAGTTATTTAGGGAACAGAGAAAGATAATGACTTCAGCATATAGAAGTCCTCTAAATTTCAGAGCAATTTAAAATAAAATGTGATGAATTAAGTTAAAATACAAGGAGTGCAAAGCAAGTATTATTTTCCTCATTTTATCACAAAAATATCTTTCTAGAAAAATATTAAGTAACAACAAAGGCCAGATTTTAAAGTTCACGTCATAGAAATAATCAATATCTATTAATTTAAAATATAAACATAATGAAAGAAAAATGACCTATAAGGAACATATTTGTAAAACACTGATTATAATTATTACCATTAAAATTAGTAAGTAACTGGATAACAAAAATGGGTATGATATAACTCATGGAACTCATTTTCAGTTGAAAGTCAGGGGGCAAGTTCACACAAAATGAGATGAGGCTGAAACATACTTAGCAAAACTGTATACCAAAATTGTCTCCCAAAATGTTGGAATTTTAAGGGAAATTAATAAAACCTCTTATCCTCTCCTTGTTTCAAATAAATTTAGATATCAGATGCACAGTTTGAAAAAATTTTGACAAAATATATACCAACACATCATACACTTAAATAGAGCTAAAAGCATTTTCACAGAGATTGCTCATGCCTCCACCATTACTCCCTGAACCCCACAGCACTCACCATTTTGATTTCTTCAGCTATATATTAGTTTTGTTTCTTTAGAACTTCATATAAA
>JAQZBX010078478.1:0-14115 GCA_029593785.1 Cabassous unicinctus
AAAAAAAAAAAAACATGCTGTGGGATTCAGGTCTGTTTATAACATAGTCCCTCCTGCCTAAGGCCCTGTGTACACCTGTTTGTATATTTTTATGACATTTTCTAAGGCAGGATATTTTAACCACAATTAATGTCTTTCCACTCTGACTTCCCTTCCACACTTCTTCCTACTTGGGTGGCCTGGGAGTGACCACAGGCATTCTTGGAATTTGCCTGAGGGACAATTGAGTTGGCAATACATTTAGTTTGGATTTAATGGTTTATATTTATATGGTTCACAATCACTCCCATATATGAATATATTACTGCTAATCACCCCCATATTATGATTACCAGGAATGCTCCTACCACTCACAGGTACCATGGCTAAGAATGCAGGGTCAGAGGTAGTATTGAGAGATAAACAAGTTACCTTTGAGGCCTGGCACCAAATATATGTGGTCATGCAAGAGAAATAAGGCTTAAAAAGTAGGAAGTCAGATGATAGTCTGGAAAATTCTTCTAAATCTCACAGTTCATATGTGAAAGAAGCTTGATAGAGTTTTTCCAAAAATTTGACAACAATCCTAAAGTGTGCATAACATTGCCAATAATAAAGAAGTAGAGGAATTGAAAGACGCTTTTGTAAACCATTAATAATAATAATAATAATAAATTTCAATCAACATGCTTGAGGAAAGACTAAATTACCTTCCTATTCTCTCTATAGGAAACATTTTAAAATCTTTGTTGTCATATGAAGAGGCAATCAAAGAGCATATAGCCAAAATAGATAGGAAAAAAGTTTTATATAGGAGTGTCAGGTATCTAATTAAAAATTATCTTTCTATGTTGTGTTATTTATAAACTTCATTTAATTTGAAATATGTGACGTCCTTTCTTATTCTAAACAAATATTCACTTTTATACAAATTTTGCATTTTCAATTTTATACCCTTTCTCTTTACACTTCCCTCCCCACCACTACTGTATTAGCTTCAGTTCCAGAACTTTTCCCCTGTCTGGGTAAGCTAAACTTAGAAGATATTTTCCTTTCTCCCCAAATTTTGTTCTCAGACCTTAATATTTAGTAAAAACTTGTTGAATATTCCAACATCCCTCAGCTATTCATTCTTGAGCCAAAATTTTAAAGAAAAGCCTTCAACCCAAGGAGGACCAGAATGCTAGTGGCACCAGCAATTCTCCAAGAGAATAATTGCTACTGACTGGTCCAGCTTCCCCTTCCTGCTTAGAAATTATCTTTTCAGTGTCAAAGGTTTGGAATGTCTGAGTGTATATGTGCACTCCAATAAGGCAGGTGATTCCATTACAAATCTATTTCCTCTTCAAGGGGAAATCTAATTGTATAATAAGAAGGCATATGAAGGGATGCTGAGGGTTTCACGGAAGGTTTCCATCTAGACCTGTAGAAGAGTAGGGGTCAAGAGTCTGACAAGGGTACTAATTTCCTGTCTACCATTTTCTGATTTACAAGCCTAAGATAAGTCAGCCAAGGCACTTCCTGGGTATAGCAGAGGCCACCTGCGTCCCACCCACACCCCCTCACCCTTACCAGTTCAGTGCAGGCTGGCTCAACTGCCACTGCCTGCATTTTTTTGCCTGTTTGATTGCCTGCATGCATGGCATCTGGGAGGTGCCAGGGAAATGATTCTCTACCATAGTCCTAATCAATGAGCAACAGGAGAGTTGATGAACGACTATTCCAGCTCCCTCCCTCTTTGGTGGGATCCCTAGAGACATGTGTTTTACATGGCCTCCCAGAGTTTCCTAGCAGGATTGAACTCCAGTGATTCACTGTGGTAACTTGGGTTTTGTTATCAAATTTTATTGGCTGCCTTCTCTACTGTGTCTTATTTCCTCATTTTTCCATAGAGATCACCTCCCAAATAACTACTTGCCTTGAATCTTTGTCTGGGATCTGTTTCTGTGGGATCCCAAACTAAGGCTATTTGGGACTACTGACGCCTCAACAGAGAAAACACAATTGGAAGAAAGTAAAGACACACTCAGAGTTTCATAATTACTATTACATTGCTTATTAGAATTAATTTCAGAAGTCATATATGTAGCCATCAGTATCATTGCTTTCTAGTCGTCTTGAATAAGAGACTTGAGGAGGAAAAATTACTTGCCATCAAGATTTATGTATTCCATGATCATGATAGAGACATTTTGGTATTATCCACAAGATTATTTTCCATCTTGTTTTAGTTTCCTCATTGCTAAAGCAAAGACCATGCAATTGGTTGGCTTAAACAATGGGAATTTATTGGCTCACGGTGTGAGGGTAAGAGAAAGTCCAAATCAAGTCATCATCAAAGTGATGCTTTCTTTCCAAAAACTGGTGTTCTGGGGCTGGCTGCCAGTGATCTTTGGTCCTGGACTCAACTGACCCATGGCAATGTTCATGGCAGCCTCTCCTGGCCTCTCCCTTTTCTTCCAGAGTCAGCTGACTTAAAGCATCTGGCTGCTCTCTGTGTGGCTTTCCCTATAAGGCCTTCTGTAATAGGATTAAGACCCATCCTGGTCCCCACCTTATCTGAAGTAATCTCATCAAAATGTCCTAATTACAAGGGTTCACACCCACATGAATGGATTAAGATTGAGAACGTTTGTCTGGGGTACATAGCTCCAAACCATTATACATCTCATCCCAACTTCTACCCCAAATCTCTCATACTTGTTTGCTTTTCTTATTGTAACTTTCAATGTTCAGGGCACGACCTTGCTGCAGACACAGGACTAAGTAGCAAGCTCACTGCCTCCCTCCCTTCTGTCTGTCTCCCTTCCCAGTCTGCCTACCACTTGTCTCTGGCCTCATTCTTAGTTTCTGCCCTTCCTGTTGGAGAACCTTATCCCTCAGGTGCAGTGAGTTCTGATCTGGTTGCGTGGCCATTGAGTTCACACTTGGATTTTCTTTTTGGGAAACTCTTTGGGTTTGGGTAACTTTCCCTGGCTCAGATTCTGGTCCCTTCAAGTTGCTACTCTTGGAATCTTCAGAGCTGGCCTTGCCTTTTGGAGGACAGCATCAGATCTTCTGGGCTGCCTTCACCTTTGATTCCAGTCATTTACCACATTCTCAAGGAGAATGTCTATTATGAACAATTATACAGATAAAACTGAATGAGAAAATAAAGGAAAAGAACTTTATGGATTGCATCAAGCTTTAAGAACTTTACGGACTTTTGGATTGCATCAAGCTTTCTATTCCACTAGAAATGGATGGCAAAACACCCATTGGAACCACAATTATCACACTTACACTATGTGGCCTGAAAGGCAGATATTGCAGATAGAACTTTTCTTGCCTGCACAAGTATACGTGTATATTGCTTGCATGTAATTACTTGTCTGAAAATTAGGCAAAGGGTAATACCTATCAATAAGATAAAGCTAAATACTAGACATGAATATCTTTTTACTCAAAAAGAGAGATTTACAGAGTTATCTAAAGCATCACCGTTTCTCCAGTTAAAATCATCAGCCAATATGTGAAAATATGCTTTCTAGGATGGTACCATCAATGAAAAACCCAAACCCCAATTTTTGATAAGCTTTATGCATAAATGTGTGTTTAAATATTGTCCTGCATTATCTACATATAATTTCTTATTCTGATGTATATTCATTATTCATTTATGCCCAACCACTGAGTGATGACTGAATGATGATCACTTTCAGAGAAAAAGTGGTCCTGCAGCTTTTTTTTCCCAGCAGTACATTTACTTCCACCTCTGCTTCAGCAGTAGAAGTTTACAAGATATTTTCCAATGGAAAACACTGATGTAAAGAAAGTTCTTCTGTATCACTAATCACTGGGATATTAAATATAAATTTCAGTTTCCTGAAATTTACTTCCTAAAAAGGAGGGTTTGGCTTTAGCCTAGATAAATGGTAGGGGAGTATCCTAAGCTCTTTCAAATGCCTCTTAGTTGCAATGTGGATGACAAAGATCTCCAGCAACATTAAGAAATTCTGTTATATCCAGCAATTCCCCAGAGTCTTAAAATTATCTGAACTCTCAAAGGAATGCCATCAGAGATTTTCCCAACAAGGGTCTACTCTTGGTTTAAGCCATTCAGATTTTGCCACTGGTGTTAGTGAAGGGTAATAACCAGAAGGACAGCACGAGGACAAAGATGATGTTTCAGATCAGAGGACATTAATCAATGTGCACTTCTCGCCCCCAGAACACTCTTGTTTTGCAATCTAGACCGATGAGTCCTGTTAAAGTTGAATGATAGTGCCCTTTGTCCAAATATCAAAAATAAACTAATAAAAAAAATTAAAGGTTAAAGTATACATATCTAAAAACAGTTAATACTAATAACTGATTACACCCCACCCATATAGTTCTCTTCACATTTGTCACATAGTACCACTTTTGTATTGTAAAGTTTAGAAAAAACGGTTAATTTCACATGATCCTACAAAAATCTTGTGTGCATCTGAACAAACATAAAAAGCCTCTCTTTGATTGTTCTCAGCCAAGTTCTCCTGAGTCCCAAGAGTGTTTCTCTTGCTGTTGCTGTCGTCATCCGTCACTGACAAAATTCATTAACTTAGCAAATATTCATTGGGATCCTACTCTGGCCAGGTACTGGGGATAAAAAGGTGAACAAGACAAAGTTCCTGCCCTCAAAAAGCTTACAATGGGCTATGTGGCCAATGAATAAAGAAATATATACCTTAATAGGGAACTATGGAATGGAATGGAATGGAATGGAATGTTATGTTTCTCTGAAGAAGAAGCAAGGAAAGAATTTTGAGTATGATAAGCCCTGGCTGTGTTAGAGTAAAGGGACTCCCTCTGAGGAAGTAGCACATGTGCTCTCAATGTAAACAACAGACTGTACCACTAGCAGGAAATGTATTCTGGAAGGCAATTTCCAGGTGGGTTTTACTTTTGCCACTTAATGCACCCTATAGGTGTCTTTCGAGTAAATATCACTTTGCCCAAGTTCCACTTCATCCCATCATTGGGATATGCCTGGCTCAGATTTTTACCCCTAACTTTCCCCAGACAGGGTGAGATATGCTGTTTACAAATGCCAAAGGATAGCGAAGGCTTGCCATATGGAGTATGGATTCCCATGTAATCTAGATTTTTTCAAATCAAATGGTCAGCTGGACCTACATGACCTCAGTTAAGATGGGAATGGGGGCTTCACTTTGGCCACGTACCCAAACCACCTACAGTGCTTAAGCATACAAGCTGTCAGTCTTTGTGACTCCCAATAAGAAACACTTAACTGCTTATGACACAAGATTCTGAAAGCTTTTTGAAAGACTTATTCACTAATGGAAAAGCCTCTTACATATTTTATAAAACTAAACAAACATCAAAGTTAACACTCAAATGCAACTTGTTTTTTTCTAAACTCTATAGTGAGTCTTGTCAGCATATACATCTCTGCTGCAGGTTCTATTAAAACAAACAGTGCATAAGTCCAGAACTATTAGGGAAAAAATAAGATTATAAGCCCCTTGAGGGCAAAGACTGTATTTTACATTTTTGTTTCCCCACTTCCCATTACAGTGCCTAATACAAAACAGGTGGTTAAGAAATGTTTGTTTAAGTGCCCTTGTGAAAACCAAATTTGCAAGAAATTTAACCACATAAAACAATGAGCTTTTGTTGAGTTTACTTCTAAACATTATTAGCTATCTCCAAAGTTAAATTGTAAGTGAAAATACAGATACAGAATTCCATTATAAGGGCGCTCTAAACCAAATTCCCTACAATACTTCACAGACTCCCCAAATTTACAAAAGGCATGCAGGCTTAATGTACACAATTATCAAGGATAATGACTATAGTAAATATAACAATAATCACCACTGATTACATGCTAACCATGTGGCAAGTCCCATGCTGGATGCTTCCCTAAGCAATTTCCTCTTAATTTAGCAGGTGCCACCTCTTACAACAAGCTTCCCCAAATCACCATATCTAAAATATCACCCTCATTTGGACCCTGTCACTCTTTACCTTGCTTTATGCCACCAGCTGATATTTTATATATGTATTTGTTCAGTTGTTTATTGGGTCTACGTCCACCCACTAGAAAATAAGTTCCATGAGAGCAGAGACTTTATCTGCATTGTTTACTATTGGACGTTTAGCAATTCATAAAAACTCAATAAATAGTTGATGAATGAATGAATGATTTCCTTCATCCCTTAAAACAACCCTGCAAAGTAGTATATTAAACCCCAAGAAATTGAACCCATATAGTCTCAAAGTCCCATGCTCTTCCTGGTACCTCATTACAACACATGTCAAAAAAACACAAACAAGGTGAAGGAAAGCCATCCTTCCCACACCTTCTCCCACCTTCTCTTACCTTACCCTGGTAGAACCAAAGTCTCCAGTTCTCTCTTCACTTGCACATTCTCACAGGAAGGCAATGAGCAAAGTCCACACACATTGATCGTTTCCCATGCTATTTTTACATAACTTCTCTGCACCCCAATAAGGAAAGGTTATATCATTTGGAGTTTGGGAGCAGAGATAGTCAGATTTAAGAGCCATCTTTCAATCACCTGAAGCATCACTGCAGTGTGGACGTGGCCTAAGGCACAAACCCAGCATCAGAGAAGTTGATTTCTGTGAACTCACCGGGAGATGATGACGGCAGATGCAAGGTTAGGGTGACAGATTTTCTTGTACTGCAGTCTTGCCCATTTATATCCAAGACCCTCCACCTCTGAGGTACCCTGTTGAATGACTCACTCCTGGCTACATTTGTGCCTCAAAAAATATTGGGTAGAGATTGCGCTCACTCTGGCTCCTGTTCCACAATGATCTCACTCCGGCTCCTGGTCCATAATGATGAGGCTCTGCCTGAATTATAACCTACAGCAGATTTTCAGCTACTTCTTTCAGAAAAATGGACATCTATCTTCCTTATAGTTTAAATTTTATCTCCTGGTAAATATCATTTTTTTCTTTAACATATTTTTATTTCATGAGTGTGATGGATGAAAACAGGAGACAATGTTTTAATTACTCTAATAAAATGAATCATCTCTTTCATTTGCATTTTACTCCTTGGGATTTTTTTTAATCTCTAAGTACATTTATGAGAGTTCTTGAATGTAAGCATATCTCTGAGCTTCCTAACTACATTTTCCATAGTAGACTATTTAAAATGTATCTTTAAAGTGGATTAGATATCTCAGGGGACTGGAAATGGGCTACAGAGTCATTCACTTCGAAGTCACCAGTTCAAATTTAGTGCATACTTCAGGCAGTGAAAAAAAAAGTCATTACTGTTACAACTGACTATTGTTCGGCTTACTTTTGTGGGAGGTGGGTTAGTGGTTCCTCTCTAGTTCCTAGGTATTGACATCACAAATAACACCATCACCTCAGAGGTATTAAAAGTGATAGAAGAACCAGAAGAGATGTATCTGAATATACACACAGACACACACATAAGCACACACACATACACATATAAATGTATACATGCTTATACATACACATGTAAACCCACATACAAACACACCCTAGTACATGTGTTTTGGCTGAATTCACCCATAAGGAATAGTCAAATGGATTTTATCCATTTATTTGACAGCACTCAATTCAGCCCAAATTGTTCAACAACTTAGGAATATGCCTACAATTCTTCTGTGGGCTTTCTCTTGCTGTGCAGGATTTCTGCAAATGGATGAAAGCACCTTCACAAGCCAGCCTTACTGTTCACTGTGATGAAACAGAAGTTGGCGTTAGTCTTCAGGGATGTCAATCTGGAAGCTTTTAAAAAACACCAGCCTGCACCTAAAGATCAAAGACAACTGAGATGACTCTAAAGAAATAATACCTTCCTCAGAACTCAGGGGACCAGGATGCCAGAAATCTTTATGCTATTCTTGACCCCTTCCCCACCTTCATCTTTCATTTCTTGCATTGAATCTTTCATTATGGTGGGTTTGTCTACCCTCTTTGTATACCCTGAATTTACCACTTATTTCCATCACCACCACCATCTTAGTGAAGGCCACTGCCATCTCTCATCTTGATACTACAACCCCCTTTGCCTCTCATTTTACTCCATCCTCTCCTCATGATAATATCAGAGTGTCTTACCAAAATGTCACTCCACTGCTTAAAATCCTTCAGTGGCTCTCCATTGCCTTCAGGATGCCTAGCCAATAAGACTGTTGTGACTCACCCATGTGGCCTGTGTTCATAGAGAATGCCCTAGCCATGTCATTCCTGGATTGAGTATACTTTCCACTGCTAAGTATGAATTGCTACCTTCTACTCTTTTTCCTAGTTACTATTAAATCATCATTCTTGACTCAGCTAAACTCTCATTTCTTCCAAGGAACAAATCCTGTTCCTTCTAAGCTCTGGTTTGGGTATCGTTCCTTATAACACTTTTACTTCACTCACCATATACAATGGAGTATTACATCTTTTAGGCAGTAGCTGGGTTTTCTTCACTAGTCACTAATATAGTACCTGGAGTTTAAAAAGTATTGGTTGAATTTTTTAAAATAAGGTCAGAAATTTACAAATAGCTTACAGCATTTCCTCTTTTTCATGGCTCTTTTTGGGCAATCCTTTGTCCTATAGTAAACCAACCTTGCATCCTGGTCCCATTCTATTCTTTTGTGTGTATGCTAGAACCTTCTCTGTATATAAAGCAGAGAATAACAGAAATGAAGAGGAGAGGGGATTGAGATCTCCACCTGAAGTCAGGATTCAAAATATCATAGGTGGGTTACTAAGGAAAAGCAGGCAATAGCCTTTTTTTTTTTCAATGTTGCACCACTGGTTTTTTTTTTTCAAGCCCCCGAGATGGCTCCCTTGTCTGTCTGCTCATTGTCTGCTCTCTGTGTCTGCTCGTTGTCTGCTCATTGTCTCTGCTCATTGCGTCTGCTTGTTGTCTGCTCATTGTGTCCACTCGTCTAATCATCTTCTTTAGGAGGCACAGGGAACTGAACTCAGGGCCTCTCATGTGGAAGGTGGGTGCCCAACTGCTTGAGTCACATCCACTCCCAGACAATAGTCTTTTAAGTAGGGTTTTCATTTATTTAGAAGAAGAGGAAGAAAAAATTAATAGTTCCTCTCCTGCTTGAAGAGTTTTAGACATAATCTTACCTGAAGATAATGGGATAGACCAGATCAGTGGTTGTTAATAAATCTGAGCAAGGTTTTGAAATAAGGGTGAATAGGTCTGGAATGATTCCCTCTATGACTTTGGACTTCGCAACAGAAGAAGAAGAAAAAAAAAAAGAGAAGAAGTAAATGAAGAAATGGTATGATATATCAAAGAGAGTATGAGAAACATATGCAGAGGATTGGAAGTAGAAATGATAAGTACCAAAGGAGAACAAGGAAAGGAAATGGGAAGAATGGAGAGAGCAAAGAGATAAGAGGAGAAGGACAAGTAGATGAGAAGAACATAGGTAAGATCCAAGAGAAAAAAGAGAGGTGAAAATCAAAAGGAATTGACTAGATAAATCAGAGAAGTAAAAAAGAACAGGCAAGATGAAGAAATGGAGGGAACTGTAATACAGCAATCTGCACAAAATAGGGTCCTTATTTTGACAGTTGCATAAAAAAATGAATGAAGAGAGGTGAGAAAAAGTCAAGGAATGAATATGTATTCATCAACTGTAACAAATGTACCACACTAATGAAGGATGTTGTTAATGTGGGGAAGTATGGGAGGCAGAGAGAATGGAGCATATAGAAATGTCCTATATTTTTTATGTAACATTTATGTAATCTAAAGCACTTTTTAAAAAATAAAAAATTATTTTTAAAAAAGTCAAGGAATGGCTAAAAGGGTTGAAATATTTTGGACTTTGATTGATTCATCTACTATGTTATATATTCATTATACACAGAAAGCGTGGGGCCCTCCCCCAGCCCAGTCAAGGGAGGCAAAACCCTATTATGTTGATATTAAGAATATAATGTCATTAGGTCTGAATGTCAGTATCATTCATTCATTCATTCATTCAACCAACATTCACTAAGCACCCTCAGTGGGCCAGACACTGTGTTAGGTGTTAAGGATCTGACTGTAAGACACATCACCTATGCCCTTGAGGAGATTGCAAAATAAGGCATTAAATCTCTTTTTCAAATTGGAAAGAATATTTCACTTGATATTGTACAGCCTACATAATCTGTGGAAAAAGAAATCAGAATCAAAAGTAATAGTATGGCTTGGCCAAAAGCCACAGGAAACGGGGGTGTTTTTCTCAATAGAATTAGATGACATTATGACATGTGCCCATTTAGAATGGAACTGCAAATCATAAAAATGCCAAAAACGTGGAGCTAACAGTGGAATATTAAAGACAGACATAATTAAAGAGAGAAAGGCATAATAAATACAAGGTACTTTAAATTCTCTTTGTTATAGGGCTGGACGGCAGTTTGACTCCCAACCCCATTAAAGTCATTCTAAATTGATTCCCTCCGTATAATGAGCCCCTCTTGCTAACACCAAAACACTTGGCCTCTCAAGAGCTTCTTAAAAGCGGTACTGCAGAGCCTGCGCCAGCAGCGTATTCATGCAGGGAACCAGCAGCCACTTCATTTGGCAGCCCTGCCTATGGTTAAACAGACCGAAGTACAGGGGAATGATCAACTCCCCTTTGCCCAAGAGGGGAGAATTGTCAGAGGCATATTTCAGCAACGTGGTCCTATTGAATCCCCAACTTTTGAGGTTTCCTAGCTATGAATGTCTTAGATTTCGAGAGTTGTTTATTATATTACATTAATTACATTATATTATACCTTATTATTTTATTTTATTCTATACCATACTATACTATATTATACTATATTATATTATATTATATTATATTATACTACATTATATTATATTATGTTTCCTGCAACTAATACCCTCTTACTATTTTATATTTGGTCTACAAATTGTAGCTTCCTAATTAATGTGAATAAAAGAGAGCATTCATACAATTTTCCCACTGACGTAATCCTTCCTCATAATACTTTGGATGATTCTACACGGAAAGGACCTATGAAGAAGGACAGAGGACTTCCAAATATATTTGATAATCAACACTCCCCTCTGCCACCATACAACACTAGCAAATTTGCAGGATGTGCCATGTAAGTCAGTGGGACGTCCAAGAAACCCAAATCATTACATTGCCATTTTCCTAGGTCCCATTAACCTTGGGAGAATTGTGAAGGTCATCAGTTTGCAAAGCTAAATAGCTTTCAGCAATTTTTCTAAAAATGTAGCACCAGTAGCTCTTTTATCCAGGCTCAGTTTTTGTTGTTGTCATTGTGGTTGTGTCAAATCCCTAAAGGTATTTGCATGAAAACAGGATCTTTGTTTCCTAAGTTTTGATCCACTGCTGCTTCTTCTCCACTTGGGTGAAGTCATAGTTCCTGCTAAGGAGCTAATTTTAATATTACAAAGAATTGTGATTTCAAGTGGAAGCAGCAATTGTTTCTAATGTTAAAGGCAAGAAAAGCAAAATACCTAAAATGTAAAATAGATGTTTTATCTGAGGAACAGATACTAACATTGTCTGTGACTCTACACTTCTTAAAGCTACAAGAAAAAGTTAGGATAAAGAAGAAGACAAAAGAAACTAAAATTGCCATAATACTTTCAAAAGTTAAAAACATGCTTTCTCTCTACCTTTGCCAGTGCTGTTTGCCTACCAACATGAGACAATTATATTCTTATTATTTTACTATAATATCTCATTTCACTGAGCAATAGCAGTCTGAAAATGGGTTTTAAAAATGACATTTTATGTAGGAATGACCTCTTTTTTTTTGCAAATATAAAGCCATTTATAATATTTTCTATCATTCTATTATCCCTACATACTTTAACACTTTACTTACATTTTGGTCTTTTTATTATCAAAATTAAGAATCAGTTATCAGTAATTTTAGTCTCAACGGTATACATATGAGCATATGCCTAATCATTCTATTTACAAGAGAGATACGAACATTCCTTTATACGGCATACATAAATTTCTAGTGCTCGTCATCCCCAAAGTATAGGTCAGACAAGAAAAGTATAAATGGATTTGTGAGGCAGTTAGGCAAACTTACACAATTTATGAAATTTATGAAAAATTTTCATAGAATCATTAAATGACTAAGAGAACCTGGGTGATATCCAACTTTTGAAGGAGATTTTAGAAAAGACAACCGAACATGGACATTCACATTTGCATGGTTCCTGCAACCCATGAACCATGGACTGCTGCCAGCATGCCACTTCCTCTTTTCCTGCACCCTAATGATATAATCATGCATGGCATTCTCCCATTAATTGTGATTTTTTTTGTAACTCTCTCCTATGGTTGAGTACAACGGGGAGTCAAAGAAGAGAAGGTCCTAGATTAGACTTTTGTGTGAAATGCTTAGCTTTGCCCTCTCTGCATCACAGACTACATGCCCAGTCCTATTAATGTGTACAAAGATGCCCAGCTCTTAGACGAAAAGATGATGGGGAGAGAAAAGAGCTGGAAATGGTTTCACACTTCATCATTATTAAAGAAAGCCAACTCAAACATGCCTGCCCTATGTATAGCACAGTTTAGGTGAATGTAGAGATATTGTTATTATATGTACTATCTTTTAAAATAATTAAATCAAAAGAGGCACTTTTTTGAGCTCTGCACTGTGCTAGATGCTTTATATATATCATCTCATACTTAACAATATACTTGCAAGGTATTCTTGTCTCTATATGAATCTGGAATTACAGAGGCTTGAGGGGTTTAACTTACCCTCCAAACAATAAGGTGTGGGGGTCTCTGCAATTCAAGCCCAACCCAGGTCCGCCTAACTCCAAAGTCCTTGTTTTTCCTCCTATCCCAAGAGGAATATTTTTTTTTCTACTTAAAAACTCGTGAAAAAGATCTGATATTTTACCAAAACCCTAAAGCTTGGCTTTAAATTCTTTAGGTTCATTTATTCATGCAGCAAAAATTTGAATCTTTTGCTACTCTAGGATGATTCATAGTTTGTAAGAGAGGAAATGAGATTAAAAAAAGAATGGCTGGAGAATGTTAGATTGATTCTAAGATGAACTGACCAAGCCTCTTTCTCAAGGCTACAGTCCTACTATGGCAAGCTTCTCAATCCTAGTTTCCTCTACTATAACATGAAAAGATGACACATAATCATTTCCATGATTGCTTCTAAAGGAGAAATACCTCTTCTTGCTTCTGTTCTAATGCCTAAGGATTATCTTCAGTTAGTTTGTAGCAGGCATATCAACATCATGATATTGTAATAAACAAAGAGCATTCCATGGAAATGTGGATTAAACGATTACTTCATTACATGAGCCTAATCTATTCCATGTACTTTTGCTTGTACCCAAGCTTTTTCACATATCCAATGTACTAAGTGGATTCTTGTGGTATCGTTTGAATGTTGCTTAATGCATATTTTATGATACATAGGTAAATAGTTATCTTATAATGAAGCCTCAATTTCTTTAGCTGTTTCATACATTTTAAAAGCTCAGTTGTGTCCTACTGCACCGATGTCAAGGAAAGGACCACATAGAGATGCTGTCCCTGGAAACCCACAAAGAAGAAGGCAAGACACAGCTTCACGGTTAGAGAAGGCGGCAGTTCAGCAAATCACTCCACTCACGTGGCAAGGGTTTAAGCGCTCTGTTCCCATTCCACGGAGGTCCACACTGAACAAAACCCCAGCCGAGAGACTGTACACAATGTGCACATTTCAAAGACAGATGCACCTTTCCACTGAATCAGGGACAACTCTGCACAAACAACAGACCATGCTGTGTCATGTGGGATGGTGGCCTCAATGCAATATATCTTGATTTAAAAGAGATATAGAGACGTGGCTGTGGCTCAAGCAATTGAACTCCTGTTTACCATATGGGGGACCCAGGATCGATCTCCAGGACCTCCTGGTAAAAAAAAAAGAAAAAAGGCATCCCAGAACTGCGCTGCACGGAGAAGTGCAGGCCCCCGGTGATGCACCAAAAAGACAATGATTCTACCGGATAGAAAAATAAAAATATAAAAATAAAAGAGATATAAAAGTGATATATGCTCATAAGCTAAGACTGTTGTAAAGTGCATGCAAGCACCCTATACTTTA
>JAQZBX010078479.1:0-14129 GCA_029593785.1 Cabassous unicinctus
CCTTTTCCTGAATTAGAACTAAACCATATTTTAGATATTAATTAATGACTGCTCCCGTAGCACTAATCTATCACCCAGAAGAAATTTTCAACCTTGACTGTGACAGAATCGCCTGTGGAAGTTGTGAAAATACAGACTATCAGGGCCTTACTCCCCTAAAAATTAAGAAAAACAGTAGGACTGGTTAGGACCATGACTGTATATTTTTGTTGTTTATGTTGCTTTTAGTATTCATGACTATATTTTAAGGTTCCCCAGGTAATTCTGATGTAGCCAAAGAACTATTTTCTTATACACTAAGAGTGAGGGTATATATGAATATTCACATACTCTGTAACTCAGAAATTCCATTCCCAGATGTTTACCCTGGAGAAACTATTGTGCATGTGCAGCAAGAGACATGTACAAGAGTGTTTTAGAATACTATTCGTAATCACAAAATCTAGATCATAGACTGGATAAATTGTGATATATTCAACAATGGCATATACAGCAGTGAAAAATCAATGAACTACAGCTATATATACATGTATGAATCTTAGAAACATAATGTTAAGTGTAAACAGCAAGTCCTAGAACACTACAAATAAAATGAATCCATGTTATTGCACTCAGAAATAAACATGCAGAAACAATATATTGTTTAGACATATATAAATGTAATAGAATTATGGTTACCTGGAGAAGCAGAGGGTTGGGATGAAAACAAACACATGGGCTCTCCACTTCATCCCAAATTTTACTGGTAAATTTTAATTCTTAAACTTAAACTTGGGAAGTAGGTTCATGGATGTTTATTTTTTTTAACTTGGAAATGGTACATAAATTCTTGTGTATGTATCAAATATTATATTCGATTGGTAGCCACTTTTATGGAGACTAAAGCGTTAATATCTTGATGTAACTGCATCTCTATGGCTTCTCCAATTAGCGTCACCTGCTGAACAGCTAAAGAAATAGTGATCAGTGGATTTACCTATTGTATATTTTATATTGGGCCTTTTCCTATAACATGGTTATTGGTCATGCTTTCAAGCTTTCTCATCAGTAAGGTCCTTCTAATTATATAACAGATAGTATCATGAATATAACAGATAGTATCATGAATATTAGAGCTGGATGAGACCTTCCTTAGAGCATCTAATCCTGGGGCCCTGAACTTACTGCCCATGGGTGAAAGACCCACAGATGTATTCTCTTTGGCCATGAGTTAAAAAAAAAAAATTATATGCTATTAGGCAAGAGATAACACTTATTTTGCCAGATTCCACCACTCCTTAATATTTATATTCCTCCCAGTTATCAGTTTACTATCTGCCTGGCCCTTATGAGCATTTGAATTATGAATAGACCCCTGAACTAGACCAACCTCCCTTGTTTTACAGATAAAGAAACTAGTGAGAGTCCAGTGTATATGTGAAGAGATCATGGGGATTTTGATTTTGTGTCTACCTGATCGTTTCATGCCAGCATACTATTGCTTAATATAAATGTAAGGATTATTTCTCTTATATATTGGTATTTGCTGAAAGTGTTTGTGGCTATACTTGTTCATAGTGAAAATGAAATTAATTAGGGAATGTTATTTGATAAACAATTTACATACAAGTTTTCAGGGATCCAGATAATACAGAAACTGAACATTGGGTTAACTCTAATAGAGAGAAGCTGGTTAATGTTTTCTTAGCCCCTTAAATATTGGGAAGGTAAAGAGTGCATGTCTTGGGAAGCTATGGGGCTCAAGCAATTGAGCTCCCACCTACGACATGGGAGGTCCTGTGTTCGGTTCCCAGTACCTCCTAAAGAAGAGAAGCAAGACAGCAAGCTGACGTGACAGGCAGACGCGGCAAGCTGACGCAACAAGATGATGCAACAAGAGACACAGAGGAAAAACATAATGAGAGACACAAAAAAGCAGGGAGCAGAGTTGGCTCAAGTGATTAGGTGCCTCCTTCCCACATGGGAGGTCCCAGGTTCAGTTCCCGGTGCCTCCTAAAAGGAAGACAAGCACACAAGGAACAGACACAGCAAATGCAAACAATGGTGGGGGGGGGGCGAGTAATTAAAAAAAGAGAGAGTGCATGTCTTATTTCAGTCCTGTATCTGGAATATTTATGTGTAAGCACAGTTAAATATACACTTTCATCTGTCTTTTTCAGCACAATGTTAGAGGTGTTGTATCCATGGCTAATAATGGTCCAAACACCAATGGATCCCAGTTCTTCATCACCTATGGCAAGCAGCCACATTTGGACATGAAGTACACAGTGTTTGGAAAGTGAGTATTCTGGTTGTGATTTTCTTTGGAATTTCAATTTCAAGGAATGCATATGAGTGGCTGTGATAATAGCATAACTAATGTTGCAAAGAGCAGTATGAGAGCTGAATGTTTAGATCCACCACTTACTTGCCCTGTGACCCTGGGAAAGTTATAACCTCTCTGAGCCTCAGTTGCCTTATTTGTAAAAATGAGACCAATACTTATTTTCAGGATCATTATATAAATTAACAGTAATATATCTGTCTTCATTAAGAATAACATTTGGCTGCAACTAACAGATCTGGAAAACGGTGGCTTAAACAAGATGGTATCCAAGACTGATATGGTGGTTCCATTATGTCATCAGTGTTCCAGGAGCTTCTGTTTTTGTTCTTCACCATCTTTACCTTCTATTTTCAAGCTCACCTCCCAGTCATATTATGGGCACCACAGCTCCAGTCAAAATATCTGTGTTCCAGACAGAAAGAAGGAAGGATAAAAGGTGTTTGCTCCCTATAAGAGAGAACAGGAAATATTTTTTAGCCAGACACATTGCCACCCTCAATAAAACAGGGTTCTGTGAGTAAGAAAAGGGAGAATGATCCTAAGGAGGCATTTAGCAGTCTCTGCCAGAATATCTTGTCAAGCACCATACCTGGGAGTTGCTTTTTTAATCAGTGGGAAGTCAATTCATCTGTTCATTCAAAAAAAGATTTACTTTTCTCAATAAACCAAGGCTTTATTCAACAGTTGGTTTTATTTAACAGTTTGGATGGTAAAATTAGCTTGATTAAAAAATGGAAAACTCTACTACATTTCTTTTTCATCTCATATACATGTATCTATAATTATTAGTAATCAGTGAGATTAATGAAGTATTACAGCATTTGGAAATCCCTGTGTGTGTAAATAACCCGGGTTCCCTTCTTTTTTCTCTTAACCCATCATTCAGAATTATTGATCAGTAATTAGCAGAGCTTATCTCACTGGATTTGTGACAAAACTGAAGAGTTTAGAACAAGGATTCTTTTTTTTTGAGGTATAGGGCCAGAGAATGAACCCAGGACCTTATATGTGGGAAGCTGGCCCTCAATCACTAAGCCACATCTACTCCCCTAAACAAGGATTCTTAACCTTAGATCCATTAATTCTTTGAAATGTACACACATTTTTGTGGGGAGATGGTCCATAGCTTTCCTCAGATTCTCAAAGGGGCCCATCTCCCAGATACTTAACTAGACTGACCCTGCTTCAATTCTACTTGCCCTTTTTCCTGAGATCTATGTTTCCTATATCCTCTGTTTCTCTTACTGACCCAAAAGGTGGGAAAGGCTTTTAAATTTAGAACTTAAAGACCTTAATTGTCCTGCATTTAGGCATAAAATCAAAAGGTTTTGATTAAATGCAAAATGAGATGTATAATCTGAAAAGCTTTGTTTTCTTAGCACAGGTTTTAGACTCAGCTTTCCAGAGCACATATTTCAAGGATAGCTCTCAATACTTTTTCTGGTAGAAACATGAAATGGGTTTGTTGGCGGCTAACTGTCAATCTCCTCCTCTCCTTTTTCTTTTCTTTTTTTTTTTTTTTTAATTATTAGTGCTTATTGTCCAGAAGCAAAAAGTAGAAACACTGTATCTAACAATAAAGTAGAAAGTGGCTTCCTACTTCAGGACCTTCAGTGTAGGGCAACGCTGATAATAGCATAATCCCTACATACTTTCTCTGATTATTTCCTATAGCAAAGAAATCCTTGCAACTGGTTAAATTGACCCCATTTGTAGCTATAGTGTGGCTGTGAATGGAGCAGAATATAGTTGTTTAGGTACTTTGGAGGGAATGTTCTTAACCACTGCTATTATTGACTAAGGGTATAGAAATGAATTTTTATTTCTGAATTTTGACCCATATCTATGGCAAAAAATCAAATCAATAAATGTTTTGTTGTATTCTCAACTAGGGAACTCAGAACTATAAGACATGGTCCTTTTCTCTTAGAGACTGTAATTGCTATAGATATTCAGATATTATGTTTCAATCTGAGGAAATTTTGACACATTACAACTTTCTCTTTCAGGGTAATAGATGGTCTAGAGACGCTAGATGAATTGGAGAAGTTACCAGTAAATGAGAAGACTTATCGACCTCTTAATGATGTACACATAAAAGACATAACTATTCATGCTAATCCATTTGCTCAGTAGCTGTAATAGACCTGTACAAATACTTGGCAAGCCGTTCATGGAACACACTGTCATTTACCCAGTTTTAATTATGTCAGAGATTGCATGATCCTTGTGCTTGTTTACAGCTAAGTTTTTCTATGAATCAGTGGAACCAAAGGGAGATAAACAGCTTTTATTCCCACTCTTATGAGCATATTCCTTACTACTATTCTCCAATGTATTTCTTTAATTTTAATATAAAAAAGCTTTGTTTAATTTTTGTTATAAATATTTTTAATAGCCGAGACCTTTAATTAAACCCAGGTTGTTGTTGTTGTTGTTGTTGTTGTTGTTGTTGTTGTTTTGGCATGCTAATTATATACTCCTACCATATCTAGTCCATACCCTAGAAACATCATTTCTTGCATGATTAGAAAGAGGAGGAACAAGATAAAGGAAAGGTCTAGAAAGGCCAACTAATCCACTTATTTTTCCCTCTGGTCTTTATATTTACAGTAGAGGCTCTCGAAAGTTCTGGAGTACTGTAAGTGCTCGGCATGTCCCAAAATTCGACCATGGAACAATTTGATAAGGCATAACTTATAAGGTATTGCAGAATGGATTTCTACAGAACATCCATTTGACAAATCTGTGAATTGGTTAAAAGCACCAGTTGTGAAGTCCTGGTCTGTGTTTGAATCACAGCTGTGCCTCTTACTTTGTGACTTTAGGGGAGGTAACATCTCCAAGCTTTAGTTTTCTCATCCATAAAAAAATATATCCTCATAAGACTTATGAGGATTAAATAAAATAATATGTTTAAAGCTTCTGGCTTGTAATAAGTGTTTTGCAAATGGAAGCTGCTCTCCTGACATAACCATCTACACCATAAGGCCCTCACCTAATCAAGCCATTTATCTGGTCCTACCATTGATTTCATCAGGTGTTGTGTTCCACTCACTGCTTTGATTAGATTTGGGGTACTCCTAAAACTTAAACCAAATGTTTTGTTTCTTGGTTTAATTCATTTCTGCAGGTGGCTGATCTAATTAATGTTTTGATTCTTAACTGCAGTTTGGGAGTGGCTCTGTTAGTTTTACTGGAATTCAACCAATTCTGTTTCTGGCTGTTTTGTACTACAAAGGTAGGGTTGAGTAGTTGGAACAGAGAAGATATGGCCTGCAAGGGTAAAATATTTACTATCTGGCCCTCTAAGAAAATTTGCCATCCCCTTATCTAGACAATCAGAAGTTGCCAGATAACCATGGTTTTACAGAAAAGGGAGCTGGATGAGTTTAAGGGATAATCTGACTATACCTTATACCTCCTTCACCAATCTAGAACTGTACCTACATCAATCACTACCATTAGAATACTTAAGTCCTTTTATTTATTTACTTATTTGTTTTCTTATTGTTTTTTTTTTTTATTCCTTCTTTTAAGTCCTTTTAGATCTTGGTGGAATGGCTTTTCCAATAAATAGGTTTGCAGACCTTTTGGTTAACAGCAAATTTAACAGTTACAATGTATACCTTGGTTGAACTCCAAATTCACTTAGCAACACATTTATAATCTATATGTTGGGTATTTCTAAAGACATCTATTCTCCCCTATTTTTGTTTGAATAACCGAAACTAGTAAAAATAATTTATTGAGCCTCTTCCAGGCTTGGATTCAAAGGATAGGATACTGCCTGCCCTTGGGGAGCTTGCAGACATATAAACAGTTAAATTGTAAAGCACAGGGCTCAACTGTTAATCAACTTAAAATGTATACCTTAGTTACTATTTTGTTAGTCAACTGGGATAAAAACAACTAATGGCTCTTTTCAATTAAATTCAATTTGTACTAATTGTGGTAGATGTTGTAATGGCAAGAACTCATAATTCCGAAGCTATCTAGAAAAATAAGTAATGAAATTTTAAAAAATAAATTACATTGGAAAAAGAAATAGCCCCAGTCTTTATAATGTTGCAAGTATTCAAACTGTGGTGGTGTCCTAATAAGGCTAGAGTATAGAATAAAGGTGTCAATGCTATTATTTGATTTTTTTTTTTTTTTTTTTAAGATTTATTTATTTTATTTATTTATCCCCCCCTTGCTGCTTGTGCTGCTGTGTCCATTCGCTGCGTGTCTTCTCTGTGTCTGCTTATCTCCCCCTTGCTGTGAGGTCCTGCCGCATCAGCCCACGGTGCAGCGCGAGCTGGCCTCCCCTCACAAGGAGGCGCCGGGAAGCGAACCCCGGGCCTCTCATATGGCAAACGGGTGCTCCATCCATTGCGCCACACCCGCTTCCTGCCGTGAGGTTGCTGCATCAGCCCACCGCACCCCTCAGGCCGGGGTGTCACAAGGAGGCCTTGGGAAGCGAACCCGGGCCTCCCATATGGTAAACGGGGGCTCTATCCACTGAGCCACACCCGCTTCCCTATTTGATTTAATATACCATTAAAGCAGCATCTAAAATCATTAAGAGTTATTCCATAATAAACTTAAATGATATGGGAAAAAATAGGAGAAGAATTTCACCTCACCTCATACACCAGAATTCCAGATGGATAAGAGTTGTTTTATTAAAGCACAAGAAAAACCTAAAATATTTTAAAAGAATTATCTTCAAGCCTCTGAAGAGAAAAGGAATTTCTCAGCTTGTAAACATCACACAGGTAAAGACAGAACAGGTTTAACTATGTGAAAATCAAAAATTTTTTTTCCAATTTAAAAATCTAAAGGAAAAACAAAGGAAACGATATGTTCAAAAGAATCACAGAAGAAAAAAAGGGAAATTTTAATCTTTACTATTAGGGAAATAAAGTTATAAATTGTTTTTGCCAAAATAACATTTTTAAATGTTAGTAAGGATGCACTAAAATAATTATTTTCATAAATGAAAATATGGGTATTTCCCAAATTAGTAATTGGCTGGATTCGGGCTTTTGCTAAATTTAAAAACAAAGCAATTCTGGCAAAATATACTAAGATTTTCCAATGTTCGTTGTCTTTGACCCTCTCATTTAAATTCGGGGACTTCTAAAAAATGATTTTAAATACACTACATTACTTTCTGCACAAAGTTTTTCACTGCAACATTATCTGTAATAGTAAACAGTTGATGTCCATTTTATAAATTGTTAGGATTAAGTGAGAACGTATGTACAACTAATCCACTTTTGGGCTATTGGAGTAACTATTATCCTCCTGTGGAGACCCAGGCCCCCCTAAGTCCTCAGCACATAGCTGCCTGCACGACCTAGACATAAGTTAAAGGATAACAACCCTCCCCAGAGGGAAGAGAATGCATAGATAGTATAATAAACCTTTTTAAAAAATAAAACCCTTATATATCACCCCTCATTTTTTCATCTCTTTGCAGAGCGCTAACTTCATTCATTCTTTGGTTACCATCAAAGATTCTTTCCTGTCCGAAAGTCCCAATAAAGCTTATATCTGATTCTCTGCCCAGTGTGTTCTTTGGTCTCATCAGCTCATGCCCTTCAGGACTTGGGTTGTAACACCTCCAAAGATTGGAAATCTCTAAATTTGATTTACAATTGTGCTGCTAAATCTGTCTTCATCGGTTATATACATTTCACAAGTTACAGTAATGGAATTTCTCTTGGAAATATTTACCTTATATTTAGTGATCCTGGCCAAAATGTGAGGATTTAGGCATTAATGACTTTAAAGCACTTACAAATTAATAAAAGGGTAAAGGAATGCAAACAACTATAGCAGGGATTCTTAGTCTTTTTTGTTCCATGGACCCCTTTGCCAGTCAGGTGAAAACCACGGACCCCTTACCAAGTCCACACTATACTGTGTATTATTTAATAAATATATCACACCCGCACCAACACATCCCCACAAGAATAATTTTTTTTTGGATTTCAATTCAAGCTCACCGACCCCTTTTTAAGAACCCTTGAATTATAGGAATTTTGGGAATGTGTTTACCTCATCAGACTTTGCCCCAGAATAGTTATGCATCTGTATAGGGCAAGTTATCAACATTGTTCTCCTGTGCAACTATGCATTTTAATATTTGAGTTTATGAACAAAATGAGTAAAATGCTTCACCATAATGTGTAACATTTTTATATTTTCTACTAAATTTGTCATGAATAAATTTTTTTTTTCCAAAATGAGAAAATGGGAGGGTGCCAGGTGCAGATACAGGCCCTGGTCAATTAATTTATCAAATTACAGTCTGATTACTGTTGTTTAGAGTTTGTTTGCTGATCCTCTTCCTTTTCTACGACCATTTCCTTTTTCTAATACACAGGGCTTTATGCTGCAGACATGTCGCTTAATGCCGAAATGTGTAAATATGACGAGTCCCCACTTGCTATATCCAGGCTTTTGCTCACTCATTTGACTTTTAAAACCTTGGGGAAATCTTTCCAATCCAATTTCAGTGCATTTGGGCCCCATACACTTTTTGTATGCAGATGAGACACTCAAAAATAAGATTAGCAATAATCGCGCCTCGGATAAACCTCATTGGCTACGATACTGCCACTGCGCAAAGCTTCAACTTGGTTTAAAGAAGTCTCAGAACCTTAGCAAATCCAGCCAATTGCTAATCTGGGGCTATTTGATGGTAGTGGTGTAATTTTTTTAAAAGTTTTTTTTAGTGGTTGCAATCAAGGTACATGCTATTTTGTATCCTTTCTTCCTCACGTTTCCTTGCTTCCTGCGTTCATAAACGCAACTTTTAATGCGCGTGGGACGAGCTTTTCCTCTCCAACACTCGAGGGTTTTCAGAACCCGAACAGAGTGCCAAGCCAACGCGGCAGCTACGAGCTCCCACATCTCCAACTTTCGCTAGCTCAGGATCCCGACCTGGCGCCTGCGCACAGGCGGCTAAACGTGCCCCCTCTCCGCCCCACCCCTCGCGGCTGTGACGTGCAGGCAGCGTCACGATTGTTTTCGAGGAGACTCTGGACGTCGCGGCTGTCAGCTCCATTTTGTGGTCGGAGCCCGTTGCAGTCAGCTGGCTTCTTTCCGTGGTCGCGTAGCAAGCTTTGTCTCCGCCGGCTTGGATTCTCTGGCCAGGACGGTAAGTCGCAGAAGGAAGCAAGACTAGGTGTCAGGGTCCCGTTCTGCTTCGGAAGCCCTTGGCGGCCCCCCTCTTCCTCTTTTAGTTCTCCGCAGTCTGCGACACAACGACCCTCCCTTCTCCGTTCATCCCCAACCCCCTCCCCAGGCTGCACAAAGGAGGCGCGCTTGCCTTCCCTCTGCCGGGCCTGTCACCGCGAGTTTCTGGTTGAACCGCGGCGCCCCCCCACACTGGCGGGGGTTAATAACAGCGTTTTCTTTACGGGGAACTCTCCCTGCATTATTTGCCTCCCTCAGAGATAGCTGGGTTTGCTGAGCGGCCAGGAAGGCCGAGCCCGGGGTCTCGAGGTAGCTGGCGCCGAGGCACCGTCGAGCGCCATATTGTCTGCAGCAGGGGCGGCATCCGCCGTTGGCCGGGCTCTAAGATGGCGGCGGGGCGGAGGCAGGACTTCGCCCTCCCGCGGAAAATGCGTAGCTGCCCGTTGTGGGTGGCGTTTACTTGGATTCTGGAATGTGCGTAAGTCACGCTAATGTGGAGAAGTGTGTTATGAATGGAGGGAAACGAGGGAACATGTTATAAATCGTATATAAGATGTTTCACTTGACCTCTGGTTGCGTCTTAAAGGATTGGAGTGAAAATCGCGAGTATCTTGGTTCTCGTTGTTAAAGAAATTTGGAAAAGAAAGAATATGGTATATTTGAGGGGTCGTTGTGGGGATAAAGCGATCGCACTTTTATGCTTTGGACTTTGTCCCCCCATTCCCTCCTCCTGCGATGACAATTGGGGAAGCATTTTGTTTGAGTTGTGCGTGGAGAAATAATGGGTCCGAGCAATCAGTAATGAACTATAGTTGTTGAAAAGCCATAATTTAATAGGAGTTTTCAAAATTGAATATTCTTACATTTTATTTATTTAAGCTAGGTTTGACCCTTAAATTCAATAATGATTCTGTGTGTACTGTAAATGTAATTTAATCTAGTCATGGCGAAAAACATTTATGATTACGTTTGAGTTGGAGGTTAGTATCTGATAGCACATTTAAATGGGAAGAATTATATATTATGCCCCTATAGTTCATTTGTGCTACTGGCAGGGCATGGGTAAGATTTTATCAAAGTTAATAAATAGCTTGGGATTCTCGGTCCTCTCCTTCCCCAGCCCCCAGCTCTCTTTTTCCTTTCACTCTTCCTATAAAATCTGCTTAATAGGTATGAATAAAGTTCGGATACTAGTATGTGGGATAATGCAATGTGATTTCAAATTGGGTTAGGATGACGTTTGAATTTGGGCTTAAAGGAACAATTTTAAAGGTTGCGACTAGGGTGGATTTGCAAATGAGAGTTTTACTAAACAGTGTTTGCGAGTGGGATACAATTGAAGTAGGAAAAACTTTTTCTATGCAGATGAGACACTCAAAGAGAACTTACTGTCCTGATTGGGAAGAAAAAGATTGGGATTGTGGAAAGTGGAGGAGCAGCAGCAGTCATAAAAGAAAGAAGAGATCACCTAGCAGTGCTCGGGAGAACAAGCGCTGCAAATATAATCACTCTAAAACATCTGAGAGGTAAGGAAGATCGTTTTTGTTTTTTTTTTGAAATAATTTCAATGTCTGCCTATCTAGATTTACCAGTTTTTAGCATTTTGCTACATGTTTTTATCTAAACATTTGAGAGTAGGTTTCATGTACCATGATTACCACTCCTTCCTGTTGCCATGAGAGATTTTAATGGCTTGTAAAGTGGTGTGCGCTTTGCATGTGGGAAAGCATAAAATCTTATTCAGAATACTGTTTTAAGAAATTTATTGAGGGAAGCGGGTATGGCTCAGTGGATAGAGCCCCCGTTTACCATATGGGAGGCCCGGGTTCGCGTCCCGAGGCCTCCTTGTGAGGGCACGCAGGCCTGAGGGGTGCGGTGGGCTGATGCAGCAACCTCATGGCAGGAAGCCGGTGTGGCGCAATGGATAGAGCACCCGTTTACCATATGAGAGGCCCCGGGCCTGCACCTCCTTGTGAGGGCAGGCCGGCTGGCGCAACGCCGTGGGCTGATGCGGCAAGACCTCACAGCAAGGGGGAGATAAGCAGACATGGAGAAGACACGCAGCGAATGGACACAGCAGCACAAGCAGCAAGGGGGGGATAAATAAAAAATAAAATAAATCTTTAAAAAGAAATTTATTGAGCCTTATTGAAGATTCTAGGTATTAGCATAAAGCGCTGAAATTTTTTTAATTTCTCTAGCCATTATATGGAAAGCAGATCTATAAATGAGAAAGATTATCATAGTCGACGCTACATTGATGAATACAGAAATGACTACAATCAAGGATGTGAACCTGTACACCGCAATAGAGACCATGAAAGCAGATATCAGAACCATAGTAGCAAGTCCTCTGGTAGAAGTGGAAGAAGTAGTTATAAAAGTAAACACAGAATTCACCACAGTACTTCACATCATCATTCACATGGGGTATGAGCTCTTTTAAAACACTTTTGGAAAATTGATTTCCCGTGTGGAACAGGAAAACTTGAATTTGTGTTTAAGTATTTGAGAAAGTTGTGTTTAAGGCGAAGTCATCTCAATTTTAACTTGCAGGATTCTTTCTGTGCATTGGATAGGAAATTCTTGAAATACCATACATATTTATTCCTATAATAACATTTTACTACTGATTGGCTACTAGTTGTCATTCAAGTGACAATTGTGAAGATAATTTAAATTAGGTTAATTTACAAAGAAATTATTTCAAAATATTCCAAAGGGCTTTTCCTGATGATACCTCAAGAAATCTTGATTTATTTTGATAGGTTGAATCCTTAGAACAAAAATAAGAAAAAGCATTTTATTTTTGTATGATTGAGGATTAGTGTAGGTGTGCCTCTTTGTTCTAGCAAAGCATGCTTTCTAATCGTTTTTTCACTAAGCAAAACACTTAACAAGATTTGAACTTTATGGGTTATGTATTAATTTGGAGATCAGCTCAGATGACTTTTAAAATGCCATAGTGGTGTTCTTGTATGCCAAATCTTTTTCCCTCCCCCAAAATTAGGACTTTAATTTTATTTATTGTTTCAATATTTATTTTCTTAGATTAGCTGGAAAGTCTTAGTTTGGCCACAGTTTACTTTGAAAAATAAATGTTACATCCTACAGTTTTGCAACATTAAGTTAGGACATTAGAAACTTAAAATTATGTTTCAGTGAATGCTACAACTAAGCATTTTTTTTTTTTTTTAAAGAAAAACAATTGTATTATGTTTTGTTGCCTTACCACTTTGAGTATCTTATCTGAAAATCTGTTCCTTGCCATGTTTTTCTCCTGTTAACATAAACTATGTGCCCTGTGAATTTCTGGGGACTGAATTTGAAATTGCTCCTGCCAACCGTTTGTGGCCTGGCGTGTATCTGAATGCCTGAATATCTCCCCGCTGAATGAATTTCGTATTCTGCCCTGAATTCACTCGGGTATATTGATTGGCTGGATGATCTTGGTGCCGCCCACTTGACGTTTCCAGAAGAGTCACCGAAGGAAAAGAACCAGGAGTGTAGAGGATGATGAGGAGGGTCACCTGATCTGTCAGAGTGGAGACGTACTAAGTGCAAGATGTATAGAATATTTTTCAACACTTATTAACTTTTCAGATAACATAATCTATATATAGTTTAAGATTTCAGGGATTTGGAAATCTTTTTTTCTTTCTCTGTTTTTTTTTGTTTTGTTTTGTTTTTTTCCCATTTCTTTTGGTGGGGGGGGATTGTGTTTTTGCTTTCTTTAGAAATGTAATGTTTGTTATACAGAACTTCCAGAACAGTAAATCAAGTTAATGAAAGTAGACCTAAAAATATTTATATATGCTTTTTGATGGTGTTAACCAATAAAATAAATACCTAGTAATAAGAAAATTTGTAGCATCAACTAGAATAATCTGCATTGATAGTATTTATTATGATAAGTAAAATGTTTCCATTTCTTGATATGACTGAGTTTTAATTTCTCTCTTTTAGATGAAATTGTTGATACTTTAGGTGAAGGAGCTTTTGGAAAAGTAGTAGAATGCATCGATCATAAAGCGTAAGTTTCCTATCCTGGGTTTACACTTGGGGAGGTCGGCAATATAGAAAATTTACTTAGCTGTAGAATGTGGTCTGACCCTGAGTTAGATATATATCTTCATATCCTTTAGCATGGGTCTTTAACTTGAATGTACGAAGCTTCCAGTTAAATATTAATGGCACTTTGTATTTTTTAACACTATCAGTGGTATTTTTTTGTTTTGAAAATATTCTTTTGCTGTTCCACTGAGCACAGTTGTATGCCCCTGTTTTTTTTTTCATTTTAAAGAAAGTATCATAGTCTATCCTTATTCACAGCCAAGACTAAGAAAGAGCTCTTCTGTATCGGTGTCACAAGATTAGTTAATATTCATGTGAGTGATAGTCTATGAAAGAAATTTGTGCTTTAAACGTGTATTTTGCATTACCAACCCTACCGTATGCCAAAATGTAGGATATTATTTACATAATTGGAGAAAACTGAGTGCTAGAGCATAAATACAAGGAAACAAACTGCAGGATAGAGTAGAAGTAGTACTATGAAAAAAGTGTGATGGAAAAATTGAATTGGAAATCATCTTTCATATATATATAATTT
>JAQZBX010078480.1:0-14117 GCA_029593785.1 Cabassous unicinctus
TCTGTGGGTCTCCACATACTGAGAAAACACCCCATAAACACATGAATATACTGACATTCCATAAAGGTATGCCCCATGTGCATCTCCACACACACATCCCCCCACCACCAACACCCTGGACCAGTGAGTCTCCCCTATCAGAGCTGCAACACCTCTGCAACACAAAATCTCCCCCAAAACAGACAACAGCCAAAAAACCATGATAAAATACAAAAATTAAACCAAAACATTGCATTGTGATTTATATCAACACAAGATCATTTATCTTTCATGTATATTGACAATTTCTTCTGTATGTTCTCCCAATGTCTTTTTTTCACTTTATTTTCTGAGAAGTTTTAGGTTACAGAAAAGTCACTTAAAAAATACAGGGATTCCCATATACCCCACTCTCCCCCCACATCCATTCCTTACCAATAAAATCATACATGAGTATAGTATATTTGTAACAATTGATGAACTAATATCAAAGCATTGCTACTAACCATGGTCAATTGTTTACATTATGGCTTACGCTTTGTACCATATACCTTTATAGGTTCTGGCAAAATGTATAAGGACCTGTATCTGTCATTGGACCATCACAAGAACAATTCCAATACCTCAAAGATACCCCATGTCCTACTTATTCCTCCCTCACCCTCTCCTAGAAACCTATGACAACCACTAAATTTAAATTTTAAACAATAAGGTTCATAGTTACATGCATTACTATTAAGGGCTTGACATATTGGTCTGTTTTCATTTGTTAGGCACTGCCTATGTACTGGAGATGCTCTTGTCCCTCTATGTGAGAATGTAGCAGGACTCCCCAGGATGGGAATTAAATATTTTCTTTATTTTGTGGGTCTCCAACTACTGAGATAATACCCTATGCCCATATGAACATATTCATATTCTATAGATGCAGGCTCCTGTTGCTCCCATTCCCACATATCCCCACATCACCAATGCCCTGCACCAGTAAGCTTCCCCAGATAATAATGTATGTTTTTTGTAAACCAAATGCTTTACAAGTTTTCTTATTTTTGGACTTATAAAACCAAATGCAATTTCCATGATATATTTTGTCATAACCTATAAAATTAGGCAGAGCAGAGTGTAAAGTATAATGTAAACTATATTCCATGGTTAGTTGCAATGCTTCAATATGTGTTCATCAATTGTGCAAAATGTATCACACTAATGAAAGATGTTGTTAATATGGGAAAGGGGTGGGGAATAAGGGAAAATCCTATGTATTTTATGTAACACTTATGTAATCTAAAGAGTCTTTAAAATAAAAAAAAATGTTAAAATGAAATGCAAAATATATATATAATAAAAATAAAAAAGAAAATAAAAAAAGTAAAAACCAAATGCTAGAGTGTCCCCTGGATGCCACTGAGGTCCCAGGGTCTCCCATACCCCCTGATGGTTGTAAATAATTCATGAAGTCAGCCATGACTATGTCATCATTCTCACATAGGGCATCAGAATCCAACTGTGTACCAACTTTGAAGAGCGGTTCATTCATGTGGGGAGTAATAGTGTTCTGGTTTTGCCTTGTAGCCTCCAACTCCCATATTTCAGAAGGATTTCATGAGGTCATCTCTCTGCAGTTTCCAATGGAAGTGTCTTTCATTAAATCTGTTGGACTTGAGTTGCCAAGAGATGAAAAACAATTTCATTTGCAACGTCTGTCCTGTTCCTACCAACATCAAGTACTATTCCTGTAGACATTCCTGACACGCTAAGACAAGAATGTCTAGAGGACTATTCTGAGGACTGTGAGCTGCAGGGAAGTGATACTTTTCTAGTCTCACTATCCCTCAAACCTCAAGTGTGGACAGACACAGTATAGTCTAGTTCTTTGGTCCAAGAATTTATGGAACTAAATCACTGGATTTTTAAAGTTACAAAAGAGACATCTTTTGCTCTGAATTTGTAGTTATCTGTAAAATATGTCTTTCCTTACTCTGTGGAACTGCTTTTGCTTGTCAATCAAATCATTATGGTCTCCTTGATGAAAAATTTTCATAACAAGAAGTCCCCAAAATTTCCTGGGACAGATATCCTAAAATTGCTGTTGCCCTTGAAATAACATAAAGAGATTTTCAACTTATGACAAACTGAGTTGTAAACTGAATTGGTTTGACTTTAATCTCCCCACTGTTCAGTGTATGATAAATGGATGTAATCTTCCAATGGTAACAAGGCAGGTAAAATAAGAAAAAGTGCACACTTTCTTGTTGTTCCTTTCTTATTCCACTCCAACAACATTTGGAGGCCAGCTTCTCAAGTACCCTGTGCAGTGGATAGTACAGAATTTTCTTTGATCTTCCTTCTTTGAGTTAGGTAAGCCTTCATGTTCTTCATTGACAGAGAATTTGCAACTCTTTATTCAACAGCAAAAGGATCTTGAGTCAGAACACACACATGCCCATCCGGTGTAGAAATTACTGTGAACCTGCAAATTAGTTCTGGAATCTGACAGCTGCTATCTTGATGAAATATCAGAAAAAAAGTTGTTTCTTTATTTGGCAACATGATTTGGATGTAAGAAGTCAAATAAGTTTTGTTCCATCAAACTAGCTGCCTCATAATTAAGCATTCTGGGGACTGATTTAGGAATGAAGATAATTTTTTCATCTTTCACAACCAACAAAAAATAGGAAACCTGAAGCAGTCTTAAGGATTCAGTGCCTGGGTCCATGATCCTGAATAAATAAAGGTCTATAATTGTCTCCCACATAGGAATTTGTCATGTCTAATAAAAATTTCAAGTGTTGAACAGCCATTCTTAAAACTAAGTTTGCCCAGTTTATGTGCTGCGGAATTTTGTGAAGGATCATTGCAGACACTTCTTCAAAGAGGTTATTCATTTTATCTCCACACTGCTTTACAGTTTGGGTATGAGCTACTCTGAAGGACTTCTTTTTTCTTTGCTGTTCACCATCTTCCATTCTGTTGGTCCTGAAAGCTGATATTTCTATATTTGTTGGAAAAAGATAGAAAAAGGTGTCCTGAGAAATCTTTTCTACCATGCTTCCTGCTATGATTCCTGACTGGGATGGGTCTTACTCACTTACTTTGTGCTTTCTTGGGAACTCTTTCACATGTGGGCTGAAAGATACAAAATTTTATGATATCTTGGCTTGTGACCTTGTGGTCCCCAGTGCCACCCTCTCTACTTAATCCTCATATTCAACACCAGCAATGTCCTGTCACGAATGGAACTAAAATTTCTCAAACTCCCTCCTCTTTCCTATTCCATCTTATTTGTCATCTATTTACATTTCAAATGCAACTTCCACCCAGCAGCATTTTCTGATTTCCTGGAAGGAATGTAAAATCTGCCCACTAGATCCCAGGATGAGACTGGAAACCGTTTTGTATACATTATAAAGTACTGATTGATTTTTAAATTCATGATAAAAGTCAAGATGTTCACTTATCCCAGCTATTACAAGGGCCTTTCTCCACCAAGTGCATCCTCTTTCCACTGATGAATTATGATTGTATGAGAGATAACAGGTTGGATGACTCACCTTGAGTGTTTGATACTCATGTCAAATAGGCATCCACTTAAACCCTAATATAATGGTGCACAGTGTATGTCAGCACCATCAGGAAATAGATCTCCTACATTGATAAAAGAATGTGATGGTGACAAAGATCAATTCCTTCTAATACCTCATTATTCCAAGTGAGGGCCATGGACCAGCAGCTTCTGGATCAACTGGTACCTTGTCTGAGATGCATATGCTGGGACCCCAGGAGAGAGAGGAGGGAGGTATGAAACAGAGTCTCCCCTCCAGGCTATAAAGGAGCACAACATTGCTGACCTTTGATTTCAGACTTCTGGCCTCCAAAACTGTAAAAGAACTGAAACTTTTCTTTTGTTTCAAGATGCCCAGTGTGTGGTACTAGGTTACAGCAGCCCTAGAAAACTAAAACAACATGCAAAGCCCTAACAATGGTGAAAACACACATCAATATATTTTGTGTTTCTGACAAGGCCAAGAATGGATCTGCAACAGAGGGTAATACCAAAGGAAAGGCAGAATTTTAAAAGCATAAACCAATGTAACTGAAAAAGGTAGCTTTTTTTAAAAAACTTTGCCATATAATTTAAGGATAATTTTATTCACTAGTTAGGCTTTGGATTCTTCATTGAAGAGAACATTTACTTAGGTACATGGAAGGAGGATACCCCTTGAAATTTCTAAATAAGAAAAATTCCACTGACTTTGAAAATCTTTGAGTATTAATGTATTTGGGCTCCCAAAATATCATCCCTTAATGCCATTTAGGAGGAGGATGTGGGAAGATAGGAGAGTAGGAAACTCTAGGGCTCAGTTCTTCCACCAGAAAAACTAGTAAACAGTTAGGAACTGTCTGAAATAATTATTTTGAAACTCTAGAGACCAGAAAAACATTCAACATATCCTGGGAAAAATGGGAATAAGAAGCTGAAAAATTATGATAAAGATCATTAAATTGCTCTGTCTGCAATGCAGCTCCCAGTGCCCACTCCCCACTCTCATTTCAGGCTGTCACAGGGTCCAGTCTGTCTAGCTTGCTGATGACAGAAAAGGACATAAATATTTGCTTTCTCAAGAACAGGGTGGGCAAGGCCAATCACAGCTTTTGATTAGCAAATTCATCTCACTGGAGGCTGAGATCTGAAGGCACCACTGTTTCAATCTGCTCCATCATAAAAGCTATTGGTGCTTCCTTATTCCTTGCTCAGGGTACTTCAGAGCTGGTCTGAGTGATCTTCATGGGTCCCTGGCTCTGTTTTGCCTGGGAAAGACTGATTTGTGTAAGTTCTCTGAAGAGTGGCCCTTCTCCCAGTATTTGCCCTACAGGCAAAGCAGATTAAGACAATGGGAGGAGTTTAAGAAACCAGCTTCAAACACTGGGGAGAGTGAAGTCTTCCTCCTGAAAAATAGGGATCTACAGTACAACTAACAATCTAAAGGCTAGAACAAGTTGTAAACGCAGAAACTGCATTTGCCTAGGCAGAACCTCTTGATTGGAGGGCTTAGTCTCAGGAAAATTTCTGTCTCAACACCAGCTGGTGAAAAAAATAAGAAACAGACATCTTAGGGAATAAATTCCAGAGTTAACATTTTTAAATATTAAAATGTACAGTGTGCAACAAAGAATACAAGACAAACAAAGAATCATGAAATGAGGGCCCAATAAATGGAAAAGGATAAAAATCCAGGAAACATCATTGAAGAACACCAGAATGTGTGCATGCCAAACGAAGACACTAAAAAAACACTTCTTAAAAATGCAAAAAGAGATGAAGGAAAAGACAGAAAAAGAACTAAGGGACATCAGGAAAGCAATGAATGACCAACCTGAGAGTCAAAGAGATAGAAGATTTTTAAAGGAACCAAAGAGAACTACTGGAATTGAAGACCACAATAACTGAAATGAAAAATGCCCAGGAGGATTTCAAGAGCAGACTGGAGCTGGCAAAAGAAAGCATCAGAGAACTCAAAGATAAGATATTTAAAATGAGAAAGGCTGAGAAGTAGAAAGAAAAGAGAATTATTAAAAAGCTACAATAACCTGACATCCCTGGGGCACCATCAAGCACACGATATACACATTATGGATGTCCCAGAAGGAGAAGAGAGAAAGGACCAGATGGAATATTCAAAGGAATAATGACAGAGAACTCCCCAAACTTAGCAAATGTTGTGAATATGCACATCCAAGAAGCCCAGAGACTATCAAACAGGGTAAACATAAATAAAAATACAACCCTTCATATATTGATCATGAAATCAAGCACAGAGGACAGGGAGAGAGTTCTGAAAGTTGCAAGAGAAAAACAACATCTAATGTACAATGGAGTCCCTATTAGATTGAGTGTCAATTACCCACCAGAAACCTGGGAGGCAAGAAGGCAATAAGTTGAAATAATTAAAGTGCAGAAAGAAAACAACTGCTAGCCAAGAATTTTATCACAATTTGAAAAAAAAGGGACCTTTACCTCAAACTTTCTGCAAAAATCAACCACAAATAGATCAAAGACCTAAATATCAGAATTATCAAACTCCTAGAAGAGCACATGGTGAAGCATCTTCATGACCTGGTGTTAGGCAATAATTTCTTAGACTTTACACCCAAAGCATTATTTTTAAAAAAATTGTGCCTCAAATGATTTTATCATCGAAGTAAAATGAAAACCTACACAATGGGTGAAAATATTTGGAAACCACACATCCAATAAGGCCTTAATTTCCAGAATATATAAAGAAACACTTCAACTTAAAAACAAAAAGACAACCCAATTAAATAATGAGCCATGCATCCCTCCAAAGAAGGTATAGAAAGGGCCAGAAACTTTTTGAAAAGATGCTCAGTATCGTTAGCCATCAGGAAAATGGAAATCAAAATCACAGAGATAATATTTCACAACTATTGGAATAGCTGATAATTAAAATAAAACAGAAAGTAACAAGTGTTGGAGAGGATGTGGAGAAATAAGGACACTCATTCATTGCTCATGGGGAATGTAAAATGCTGCAGCTGCTGTGGAAGACATTTTGGCAATTCCTCAGTAAGCTAAGTATACAATTACATATGAACTGGCAATCCCATTACTCAGTATATACCTAAAATAACTGAAAGAAGATATTAAAATAACTTGAAGAGATATTTACACAACTATGCAAGTTGTTGGCAGTGCAGTGGTTTATTTTATGCACAGTTATTCTGATTTAATTTTTCTTAGCTGGGAATAAAGAGTTGGAAGTAAGGGGAAGGGAGGTAATACTTTTATCTGAGGGAGTCATGATATTCTGAATATGCTTATTAAATATATAGTTAGGCTCTCACTTTCTTCACCAAGAATTCAACACAGCTGTTGAATGTAGATGTGGAAGGCTTGGGTCTTGATGGTTCTAATAGAACTTTCATGATTTGTAGTTTATATGTGTGGTAGAAAGTTTGCAGAGATGGTTTCAATTATCAAACTTTCTCTGAATCCATATTCTTTCAATAGATCTATAAAGCTCCTAATTTTGATTTTGGTCTTGACTTAAAAGTATCTTATTTATTTTAGCCAAAAGAGTATACTGGGATTGTCAACATGCTTCAAGAAGCCCTGAGGGAAGCAGATGTGGCTCAGACCACGAGCAGCTGCCTACCACATGGGAGATCTGTGTTCAGTTCCTGGTGCCTCCTGGAGAAGATGTGTAAGACAGCAAGCTGATGTGACAAGCTTGCATGTTGAGCTGACACAGCAAGATGATGCAGTGAGATGACATAACCAAGTGACAAAGTGAGGAAAAACAATAAGATAAACAACAAAGCAGGGAGTGGAGTTGGCTCAGGTGATTTAGCATCTCCCTCCCACATGGAAGATTCTGGGTTTGGTTCCCAGGGCCACCCAAAAAGAGAACACCAGCACATATCAAACAGACACAATGAAGGCAATCAATCAGGGGGTGGGGAGAAATAAATAAGTAAAATAAATATATTTTTTTAAAAAGTCTTGAAGTGTTTCTCCTGCTATTTCTGGAACCCTGAGTTTGCATTTGAACAACTCCAGCCTACCTGCTGGAAGATTTTGGTACCTGTGCAGCAAATACCAGTTTTCCCAGTAAAGGCCACCCTAACCCATCCTTTATCCAGAACAGACAAAAGTATGAAAGTTGGTCCAACCAGAATCAGCAAAACCTTACCTGCTGACACAGCTGAATACAGCCCATGAGGAGCTCTGCTGATAGCAACACAAATCCAATCCACACACGGATACAGTAATAAAAGCCTTTTTCTAAACCATTTATATTGGGATGGCCTGTTATGCAGCAAGAGCTAATAGATATGATCAGAATAACCAGATGCTGTGTTTTAGGATTCCTTCAGATATTTGAAGACAGCCTTCATGATCACAGCGTAATTCCAGGTGATTTCAGATAAGTGTATTAAAAAGTGACTATTTCTGATTTTCCATTGTGGGTAAGAAGTAGATTTTGAAAGGACATGCATTCAGGTTTGATCAGGAATAACTTGTGCCCTGACTCAAAATACTCCATTCCCAGGGAAATTGCTGTACATGATTTCAAGCTCTTCTTTAAGTCATCCTTCCATCAAGATGATTCAAAGAAATTTTAAACATTAAGGCAAAAATTTTGGATCATATAGTCAATAAACAGATTGTTCACTAACAAACCTTCAATGTTTAAGATGAAATTTAGAGAAAGGGCAGGTATCTTGTTTACAGGTATGGAAAGAGTCTTATTTATTTTCCATTAACAAAATATAGAACATGCAACTCAGTCCTGTTCTCCACTGCATAAAACATCTTGCAAATGGAAACCAAGATGTCTTACTTAATGTGTAGATATAAGATATCTGAAGCAATTCTTTTCTTTGGAAATAGAATGCATGGTTTAAAGTTTTGCTTCAACATATTTAAGGTCATATTTGAGCCTTCTAATGTAGGTCCTAATTCCAGAAATTTAGAAGAATCATAATTTCTATCTCTGATTCTTTGATTGCTGCAATCACAGCATTTCCTCAAATCCAGGAACAAGAACATTTTACGAGCTCTCTCTGCCTAGAGAAGCCCCCACCAAAACTTGTTGTGTATTTCCATCTTTCTCTCCCATTTCTCATCAAGCTCTGTTGTTTCCCCCATTTCTTAAATAAATTCTTTTTACTGGGTTAACTAAAAACAAAACAAAACAAAACATTTTATTGCTTTCCACTAAGAAATCTTTTCAAAGCCTCTTTTATGTCATTATTCCTCAGACTGTGGATGAAGGAGTTCAACATGTGTATGGACACAACATACATCACCGAGGCTGGTGTACTTGCATGTACATTATGCAATGCAAAAGAACTAAGGTATACTCCTAGACTCAGAAAGTAAAATATGGAGACCACTGTGAGGTGAGATGCAAAGGTGGAAAATGCTTTGTAATTCCCCAGATCTTATGACATTGCATGTATGAAGGAAACAATCTTAGAATAAGAGAAAGTGATGCCAATGAATGGTCCTCCACCCAGCAGCCCAGCTGCAGAATACATCATTATGTCCTTGAAAAAAGTGACAGAACAGGCAAGTAGGACCATTTGATTATATTCACAGAAAAAATGGGAGAATTCTATTTACAAAATGATAGTCCCAAAACCATTAAGCTTTCTAACAAGGAATACAGGGCACTTACTCTCCAGGAACCTAAAATCTGAAGGACACAGAGCTGGGTGTTCATGATGACCAATTAGTCATAGGCCAATGCAGTGAGGCCTATGGCACTGTCATAGGCCAATGCAGTGAGGAGTATGTTGTCTACCATTCAAATAACATGAAAAAGTCCATCTGGGTGAGACAACCTCCATATGTTATTAAATTCCTGTGCTTCTTGTTGTTTACCAGCATTTTAGCAGAGTTGGTGGACATAAAGCAAATGCCAGAAAAAGACGGGTTAGAGAGGAAGGAGTACATGGGTGTGTGGAGGTGGGAGTCATTGATGTTGCCCAGGAAGATGAGCAGGTTCCCAGAAATGGTGGCAATAAATATGGACAGGAAGAGGCCAGACTAAAGATGGCAATTCTGGTTCCTCTGAGAATCCCAAAAAAGTGTATAATTCATGTTTCATTTCCTGGCTCCTTGTGGTTGCTATGGCTATCCAGAAATAGAGAAAAGACATAACTAATATTCAAAGAAATGGGACTTTCTAACATATCCATAATTTACATTTTGCAGACAAGAAATTAATTTCTAGATTTTGTTTATGAAACTGATCCCCTTTCAGAGGATTCCTTGAGCAATTTCTGACTAAAGATCTCTGTCTCACTTTCAGCTAATTTCCCAAAGAGTTACACATTGTATGATTTTTTTTTAATATTCCCCCCGCCTTTTTAAAAATATTTTAAAAGATGCTTAGATAACATAAATGTTACAAAAAATTACAGAGATTCCCATGTTCCCCACCTCCCACACCTCCCATAACATCCCACATAAACATCTTTCATTAGTGTGGCACATCACCTGCAATGGACATACGCATCCTGGGGCTTGGCCACTAAGCATGTACCATAGTTCACATTGTAGACCATGCTCTCTCCCACACAGTTCTGCATGGTATATGCTGATGGAAAATGGCCTATAACTGTTGTTGTTATGTCACTCAGGATAATTCCAAAATTCTGAGAAAGCACCTGTATTACAACTACTTTTCCCTTCCCTGCCCCAAAAGCTCCCAGTGGCCACTGGCTCCACCTCACTGTTGCAATTTCTTCCATTGCTTGAATCACATTATGTCTACAACAGAATACCATTAAGTCCACTCTAGTCCATAGCACTTCCCCCATTCCTGAGGAGTTTAGGATGGTGATGTCCACTCTGCCTCCTAGTGAGAGGGTGCTTATATCCCATGGATAAAGAGGATGGGATTATTCTGCCTGCAGCTGCAGGCTCTCTCCATTCCCTGGTATGGCCGTTGTCCATCATTGTCTCCTCACCAGGTGACTTGGGTGAGTCCATTGAGCTGTACAGTATGAGTTGCAGCTCCACTGAGATTCCAGGCACAGCTGGCACATGGGCAGGCCAGAGGCTCCAGTCTCTGGAAGTACACGTAAAAACTCCAGCATCTCATATAGGTTTGAATAGAAGGGACTGATGGACGATATGCAGGGAGGATTTATTTGAGTCCAAGTCTGTCACTCTCAGGAGCACAGATTCCAAAGTAGAGCCCACTGATAAGGCATCAATCTCTGGGGCTATCCCCCCTTATATAGGACCTGGGTGTCTCCAGAGCCCTCAGAAGGCCTTCTGTGTGGGACAATATCCACTTTTGTGTTCTATGAGATCCTACTGAGGTTTGCGTAAACGTTACCTCTGGGATGACCTCCTGACTCTCTTTGAAGTCTCCTAGCGACATGAACTCATTTGTCTTTACCTTTTCCCCCTTTTATTCAAGGTTCTTTTCCAGTCATATTGCCAGTTGGCACTTGGTATTAATCCCTCTTTGCCAGGGAGGCTCATCCCCGGGAGACATGTCCAACATTGGGGGAAAGGTAATGCATTCATATGCTGAGTTTGGCTTACAGAGAGAACACATTTGAGCAACACGTGCTCCCAGGTGGCAACCGTTAGGCACCCCATAACAGCAGGCTAAGTTTCAATTACAAGAGCAAAGACTCATAACTCTAGTCATCAATATCAAGAACCAATCAGTGGATGCTCCTCCTTTGCCAGACACTGCCCTTGCACTGATGGGACTCTTTCTGCTCCCTTGGAGAATGTGGCAGAGCTTTCCAGGCTGGGATTTCAATATTCCCTCATTTATTGAGTGATTGTCTACCCACTGTCACCATGCCTCATCCCTTGATCATTTGATCAATTTTATGTATCTTTCATTTATATTCACATGAACTTCCTCCATTGAAACCCCCATCCCAGACACAAAAAAATTAAAACAAATTTTTTTTCACATTTTTCCCTTTATCACTGCATTATCAGGTGTCCAGTCTGTACTATGGCTCCTGCATCCTCTCACTCCCCAGTGTCTCCCAAATTTTCATTTGATTTTCAAAAAAGTTTTAGGTCACAGCAAAGTCACACATAGAATACTAGAGAATCCCATATACCGAACCTCCTTCCCCATTCCTCACCCCATATTAAAACGTTTTTTATGTGCATGGTAGCATTGTTATATCTGCTATACAGATAGTGAAATACAGCTACTAAACTTTGTCAATGGTTTACAGTATAGTTTACAATTTAGATGGTGAAGTTTAATAATTTTTGATGATATTTACCATGTCCTGTGTCCATTACTGTAAGATAATGAAGAACATTTCCCATGACCACTAAATACCCCCTGTTTGATCTTTTTTGTTCCTTCCTCCCCATCCCCCTGGGGCTCATGACACTCCCCTGTCATGACTCATTGGATGACAAGATTCATAGTTACATGCAACAAGAGGTCTTGACATGCTGATTTTCCTTCCCTATTAGGATCCACCCTTGTGCCTAAGAGACACCCACCTGTCTGTTTCTGGGTGAATCGGTCCTTCCAAATATGTGGGTCCATCTCCTTCCCAGGAACCATGTGGGTCTCCATTCCCCGACAAAACACATTATTACAGGATGTACACTTACACCCTCCCCAGAAGCCTACTCCAGATGCACTCCTTCCTGAATGACCCCCAAACTACAGCACAAACCAGTGACACTAATTTGTCATACTGCCATAAAAGCATTCCCAGCCCTGCACTTTCAACATCATACCGACAAATTCCATGTTCACCTAGTCCCCCTCCCATCTTTCCCCCCAATATCCTGGGTATTCTAACCCACCTTTCCTAATCTACCTACCTGTCAACACTACACCACCAAACCCATTAATATCACTACCCATCTGACCTATTCTTCAATATGCAACTATACTCTATCATGTTACCGTAGATTTTATCCATATGGATGATGGTTCACAACCTTCTCTTCTCTTTCTCTCTATTGTTAACCTATCTTTCAGACAATGGTTCTCAGAGACTGCTCACTTTCCTCAATTCAAGTCAATGATGTCATATACTGTTCATCCTTCAATGCCTGGCTTGCTTAACTCAACATAAAGTCTTCAAGATTCATTCATGTTATTCCATGAGTTAGCACTTTATTCCTTCTTACAGTTAAGTAATTTTCCATTGTATGTATGTACCAATTTTGTTTATCCATTCATCTGTTGATGGGCACTGGGGCTGATTCCAGCTTTTGGCAATTGTGGACAATACCGCTATGAACATTGGTGTGCATATATCTGTTCATGTCCTTGTTTTCAAATCTTCTGGATATATACCCAGCAGTAGAATCGATGGATCATATGAAAGATCTATTGTTAGATTTATGAGAAACTGCCAACCTGTCCACCACAGTGGCTGGACCATTCTAAAATCCCAACCGCAGTGGATGAGGGTTCCTATTCCTCCACATCCTCTCCAACATTTACATTCTGCTGTTTTGTTAATAGCTGCCATTCTGATGGGTGTAAGATGGTATCTCATTGTACTGTTGATTTGCATTTCCCTAATTGCTAGTGAAATTGAGCATTTTTTTCATGTGCTTTTTAGCCATTTGTATTTCTTCCTTCGAGAAGTGTATTTTCAGGTCACTTGCCCATTTTTTAAATGGGTTGTTTGTCTTTTTATTTTTGAGGTGTAGGATTTCTTTATATATACAGGATATTAGGCTGCTATCAGATATATGGTTGTCAAATACTTTCTGCCATTGGGTAGGCTGTCTTTTTATTTTCTTAATAACATCTTTTGAGGTGAAGAAGTTTTTAATTTTAAGTAGATCCCATTTATCTATTTTTTCTTTTACTGCTCGTGATTTGGGTGTGAAGTTCTTGAATTCATTTCTATTACAAGTTCCTGTAGATGCTTCCCTACATTATCTTCCAAGGTCTTTACGATTTTGGCTCTTATTTTTAGATCTTTGATCCATCTTGAATTGATTTTTGTATAAGGTGTGAGATGGTATTACTCTCTCATTCTTTCGGATATGGATATCCAATACTCCAAGCACCGCTTGTTGTAGACGCCCTTTTCTCCCAACTGAGTGGGCTTGTTGGCCTTGTCAAATATCAGATGACTCTATATGCGAGGATCTATGTCAGAACTCTCAATTCAGTTCCATTCGTCACTATGTCTACCCTTGTGCCAATACCATGCTGTTTTGAGCACTGTAGCTTTGTACTACATTTTCATTTTTCTTTTTCAATATGTCTTTGGCAATTCAGGGCCTCTTACCTTTCCAAATATATTTTGTATTTAGTTTTTACAGTTCCTTAAAAAATACAGTGATGATTTTTATTGGGATTGCATTAAATCTGTAGATTAGTTTGCGTAGGATAGACATCATGATGAGGTTTAGTGTACCTATCCATGTACAGGGAATATTTTTCCATTTATTTAAGACTTCTTTGGTTTCCTTTAACAGCGTTGTATAGTTTTCTTTATATAAGTCCTTTACATCTTTAGTTAAATTTATTCCTAGGTATTTGATTCTTTTAGTAACTATTGTAAATGGTATTTTTTTCTTGATTTCCTCCTCAGATTGCTCGTTATTGGTGTACACAAATGCTACTGATTTTTGA
>JAQZBX010078481.1:0-14117 GCA_029593785.1 Cabassous unicinctus
AAATTCTAAAAGTTTGTCAACAAGAATCCTGCCCTTTAGGAAATACTAAAGGGAGTTCTGCAAGTTGAATGGAAAAAACAGGAAAGAGGGGTTGGAGGAGAGAATGGGAAGGAAGGTTATTGGTAAGAATATTAAAAATATAAAAAGAGAAATAAAAACAACATAAAACATATATCAAACTAAAGAAAATATGGCTGATGTAAGTAATGCCTTGGCAGTAATAACATTGACTGTTCATGGATTAAACTCTCCAATCAAGAGACACAGATTTGCAGAATGGATAAGGAAATATGACCCATCTATATGCTGTTTACAAGAAACTCACCATAGACCCAGGGATTCAAGGAGGTTGAAAGTGAATGGTTGGAAAACAATTTTAGATGTAAACAACAACCAAAAAGGCCCACAGTAGCTAGATTAATATCAGACAAAATAGACTTTAAATGTAAAACTGTTGTAAAAGAAAAAGAAGGACACTATATATTCATGAAAGGGGTAATCTATCAAGAAAAAGAACAATCATAAACATTTATGCAACTAACCAGGGTGCCTCAAAATATATGAGGGAAACATTAGAAATACTAAGTGGAGAAACAGATGCCTCTAAATTATAGTGGGGTTTTTTAATACACAATTACCACCATTAGACAGAACATCTCTGCAGAAGATCAATAAAGAAAGAGACTTTGAATTATATGTTAGAAGATCTAGACCTAATAGACATATACAGAACATTACACTCAAATTCAGCAGAATATACATTTTTCTTGAGCACACGTGTATCATTCTCCAGGATAGATCACATGCTAGGCCACAGAATAACTCTCAATGAATTCAGAAAGATTGAAATTATACAAATTAATTTCTCTGACCACAGTGAAATGAAGCTGGAAATCCATAAGGGGCAGAGAAGCAGATTAGGTACAAAGATATGGAAGTTAAACAACACACTCTTAGACAATCAGTGGGTCTGGGATGAAATTGAAAATTAAACCAGTAACTACCTTGAAACCAATGAAAATGATGACACAACATATCAGAAATTATGGATGAAGCAAAAGCAGTGGTTAGAGAGAAATTTATAGCCATAAATTCCTATATTAAAAAAGAAGAAAGAGCAAAAATCAAATACCTGCCTGCACACATGGAGGAATTATAAAAAGAAAGCACTAGAAAAAATTAACAAAATCAAAAGTTGATTCCTTGAGATTAATAAGATTGACAAACCCTTTACCTAGAAAAATAAAGAAAAAGAGAGAGAAGATAAAAATACATAAAATAAGAAATGAGGAAAGGGATATTACCAGTGATCCCACAGAAATAAAGAGTATCATAAGAGGATACATTGAAAACTTGTATGCCAACAAGATGGATAACTTAAATGAAATGAACAAATTCCTAGAAACACACAACCAGCCTACATTGATGAAGGAAGAAATTGATGAACTCAACAGACAAATCACAGGTAACAATATTGAATTAGTAATCAAAAATCTCCAACTAAGAAGAGTCGAGGACCAAATGGCTTACAGGTGAATTCTACCAAACATTCTGGAAAGAACTAACACCAATCCTGTTTAAATTCTTCCAAAAAATAGAAGTAGAGAGAACATTGCCTAACTCATTCTATGGTGCCAACATCACCCTAATACCAAAGCCAAAAAAAGATGCCACAAGAAAGGGAAACTACAGACCAATCTCTCAGATGAACCTGGGTCCTAAAATCCTCAAAAAAAAATATTTGTTAATCATAATCAACAACACATCTAACAAATTATACACTGTGATCAAATGGTTTTCATCCCTGGTATGCAAGGATGGTTCAACATAAGAAAATCAATGTAATACATCACATTAACAGATCAAAAGAAAAAATCACATCATCTACTCTATTGATTTAGAAAAAACATTTGACAAAACACAGCATCCTTTCTTGAGAAAAACACTTCATATACAGTAATGCAAGGAAACTTCCTCAACGTTATAAATGGTATATATGAAAAATCGACAGCTAACATCATATTCAATGGTGAAATGCTAAAGGTTTCTCTCTAAGATCTGGAACAAGACAAGGATGCCCACTTTCACTGCACTTATTTAATATTTTGTTAAAAGTACTTGCTTGAGCTTTGGCAAGAAAAAGTACTTGCTCACTTTGGCAAGAAAAAGATATAAAAGGCATCCGAATTGGAAAAAAAGACGTAAAAATTTCACTATTTGCAGATGACATGATCATACACATAGAAAGCCCTGAGAAATCTGCAACAAAGCTTCTAGAGCAGATAAATGAGTTCAGTAAAATGTCAGGATATAAAATCAACATGCAAAAATCAGTAGCATTTCTGTGCACCAATAATGAGGAACCTGTGGAGAAAATCAAGAAAAATTTCCATTTATAATAGTAACCAAAAGAATCAAATGCCAAGGAATAAGCTTAATTAATGATGTAAAGGACTTCTCGAGGAAACTAAACAGCATAGTTAAAGGAAATCAAAGTAGAACTAAATAAGTGGAAGAATATTCCCTGTTCATGGATTGGAAGAGTAAACATAATTGAGAGGTCTGTCCTAACCAAATTGATTTACAGATTTTATGTAATCTCAATAAAAATTACTCCAGCATTTTTTACTTAATTAGAACAGCTAACTATGAAATTTATTTGTAAGAGCAAGCTGCCTCAAATAGCCAAAGACTACTGAAAAAGACAAATGAAATCAGAGGCATCATACTACCTGACTTTAAAACATACTACAACATTGTAGCACAAAGCTACAGTGATCAAAACTGCATGGTATTGGCACAAGATAGACATAATGGCCAATGCAATCGAATTGAGAGTTCTGATATAGATCCTCATATATACAGTCAACTGATGTTTGAAAAGGTCACTAAGCCCATTCCATGGGGAGAGAATGGCCTCTTCAACAAATGGTGTTTGGAGAACTGGATACCTATATCCAAAAGAATAAGAAAGGTCCACCGTATCACACCCAATACAAAAAGTAACTCAAAATAGATCAAAGATCTAAATATAACAGCCAAGACCATAAAGCTTCTAGAAGATAATGTAGGGAAGAATCTATGGCATCTTGTAGTAGGAAATGGTTTCATAAACTTTACACCCAAAGCACGAGCAATGAAAGAAAAAATAGATAAATGGGACTTCTTCAAAACTGAAAAATTTTGTGCTTCAAAACAGTTTGTCAGGAAAGTAAAAAGATGGCCTACTCAATGGAGAAAATATTTGGTAACCAACTATCTGATAGGGGCCTAATATCCTGCATATATAAAGAAATCCTACATCTCAAAAATAAAAAGACAAATAACCCATTTTAAAAATGGGCAAGAGATTTGAATAAACACTTCTTCAAAGAAGAAATACAAATGGCCAAGACGCACATGAAAATATGCTCAAGCTCACTAGCTATTAGGGAAATGCAAATCAAAACTACAATGAGATATCATCTTACACTCTTTAGACTGGCAGCTATTAAAAAAGACAGAGGACCAAAAGTATTGGAGAGTATGTGGAGGAAAAGGAACACTTACCCACTGCTGGGGGTAATGCAGAATGGTGCAGCCATTTTGGAGGATAGTTTGATGGTTCCTCAGGAAGCTAGCTATAGAACTGCCGTATGATTCAGCAATCCCACTGCTGAGTATATACCCAGAAAATTTGAAAGCAGGGAAATGAACAGATATATGCACACCAATGTTCTTAGGGGCATTATTCTCTATTCCTAAAAGTTGGAAGCAACTCAAATGTCCATCAGCAGATGAACTGATAGGGAAATTGTGGTATATACAATCAATGGACTATTACTCAGCTCTAAGAAGGAATGCAGTATTAACACATGGGATGACATGGATGAATCTTGAAGACCTTAGGTTGAGTGAAATAAGCCAGGCACTGAAGGACAGATATTACATTACCTCACTGGTATGAATTAAGCAAATTGAGCAGACTCACAGAGCTAGAGTCTGAAAGACAGGTTTTCAGAAGACAGAAAGGGAATAAAGGGTGGTTATCCCATGCTCATAAGGGCAAAATCTCTGATAAGGTGGAATTGTGTGTTTGGGCAGTGGATGGGCATGGCAGTGGTGCAGTGACATGATTGGGTTTGGCAGAGCTGGTTTGTGAGCGGAGAGTATGGTGGGGGGTGTTGGATTGGACTATCCATGGGACTGGGAAGAGGGTCGGGGGAAGGAGCAGATGAACTCTGGGGATTTGCTGGTCTGTGGTTTAATTTATAAAGTTGGATATGTTTTTTTTTGCAAATATAGCAAGGGAGGGTTACTGGTGTAGGGTGTTGGGTGTGGGGAGGGTATACAAGATAAGGCACACCTGAAGCAGGCTTCTATGGAGTATCTAGATGTTCATCCTGTCATAGCATGTTATATCAGTGGGTGGAGTCCCACACAATAAACAAGAAAATATTAAGCTCACATCCTGGGGTGTCCTGCTATGTTCTCAATTAGAGAGACATAGTCAGTGCCTAATAAAAGAAAACAGACCAATATATCAAGCCTTCAATATTATTGCAAGCATTTATGAATCTAATTCTTAAAAAATTGAAACTTAGGTTCTGAGGGGAGATGGAGGGAAGAATAGAATAGATGGAATGTAGGGCAATTTTAGGGCATTAGAATTGTTCAGAATTGTCAGGGGGTCCTTACTTTAATATTTATTCTCCCCAGTGTAACAGAGTTAGACTCATTTACATGTTCTCTACACATGGCTCTTCCGCCTCTTTTATTTGAACCCATAATTAGCACTATACTTGATAAAATATATGTCCCAGACACTTAAATCTTTGGTCCATCTACATGCCAACTGAGGCCTGAATTTCAGCTGAGTTGAAACACCTACTTTCCAGATCCTTGGACTCACCCAGGACAGTTAACAAGGAGGTGATGATGGACAATGACCATCCCAAGGAACAGAGTGTCTGCAACTGCAAGCAAGAAAGCTCCATCCATCTGCCCCATGTGATCTAAGCCCCTTTTCAATTAGGAGCAGAGTAGGCATCACCATCCCAAAATCCTCAAGATTGGGGAAGGAACAATGGACAAAAGCAGAATTATTATTATTCTACTATAGACTTATTATTATTCTAGCTTGATGGTTGCTGTGGGTCCTGAGGGGAGGGGAAGGGAGGAATAGAACAGTGAAACATGCAGCATTTTGAGGGTGATGGAATTGTTATACAGGATTTTGCAATGATGGATACAGGCCATGTACAATTTCATCAAAATTTATAAGATTTTATGGTCCAAAATATAAACCACAATGTAAATCATTGACCAAGTTTAGTAGCAATGTTTCAGTATTTGTACATCAATTGTAAAATATGTACCATCCACATGTAAAATGTTATTAATAGGGGAAGGGGAAAAGGGGGAGGATGTTGGGTATATGGGAATCCCCAATATTGTGTACATGACTTGTTTGTAACCTAAATTTTCTTTGAAGGCAATATTTTAAAAAAAGACACTGGAGAAATAAACAGAAGAAAATGTCATTGTACATAAAAGACAACATACTTTACAGTGATGAAAGACATAATGTCAAAAGATTTTTTAATATTATATTTTTTATTTTTTTATTATTTCAAAAATTTTTTAATTGTATTTTATTTATTATCTTTAAAGCCATCTTTATTATTTCATTTTCTTATTAATTATATTTGGTTATTTTGTTGGCTTCATTTTTTAAGAAGTTTTGAATCCCAGAAGGGTTATGACTGTTGCACGGGAGGATCATTGGTGTATGCTGTCAGTAATGGGGGTTGCATTGGAGGAGGTTCACCTGGGGCACTATAAGACATATGAATGTATTCAAGTGTTCATGGGACATTGTCTTGGAGGGTGGATATTCACACAATAACCCTAAGAATATGGAATTTCCATCCTGGGGAGCTTTGCCACATTCTCTAATGGGAGAGGAAGAATCCACCATGTACAAAGACTGTGACTAGTAAAAGAGGATGGACAATTGATGGGCCCTTGATATTGATAACTGTACTTAAGAAACTTTTCTTTTGAAATTGAAACTTACCCTAGTATTATAGGTTGCTTAAGAGTTACTTCCTGAGAGCCTCCTTGTTGCTAAAATGTGGCCTTTCTCTAAGCCAAACTTATAATATAAATGCATTACCTTCCCCCGCCCCTCCCCTCCACAGTGTGGCAAGACTCCCAGAGATGAACCTCCCTGGCATAGAGGGATTACTACCAAGCACCAACTAGCAATGCAACTGGAAAAAGACCTTGACCAAAAGGGAAAAAGGTAAAGACAAATGAGTTTATATAGCTAAGAGACTTCAAAGTGAGTCGGAGGTCATTCTAGAGGTTATGGTTTTGCATGTGTCAGCAGGATCTCATTGATTGCAAAAGTAAATATTGCCTCAAATAGTGGGCTCCTGAGGGCTCTGCAGACATCCAGACACTAAAGGCAAAGCAGAGAGCTCAGAAATTTGGCATTCTGCCAGTGGGCCCTACTTGGGAATTTATGCTCTTCAGTGGGACAGAGTTAGACTCAGTTGTGGTTTCCCCACACATGGTTCTTCAGCCCCTTCTATTTTAACCTATAGTTAGTGCTATAGTTGATAGGTGTATGTCCAGGATACTTAAATCTTTGAGCTGTCCATGTGCCAGCTGGGCCCTGAATCTCAACAAAGATGCAATACCTACTTTCCAGTTCATTGGACTCCCCCAGGACAACTAACAAGGAATTAATGATGGACAATGACCATCCCAAAGAACAGAAAGAGTCTGCAACTGCAAGCAAGGTAGTCCCATCCATCTGCCCCATGGGTTCTAAGCCCCCTCTAAATTAGAGGTGGACTGGGCCTCACCATTCCGGAATCCTCACAATTGGGGGATGAACAATGGACTACAGTAGACTTACTATTATTCTCTTATAGAGTATTGTGATTCTAGCAATGGAAGAACTTTTATCATTGATGTGGAGACAGTGCCACTGAAGGTTCTGAGGGGAGGGTGAGGAAAAAAGAGATGTAATATGGGACTTTTTCAGGACTTGGGAATTGTCCTGAATGACATTGCAATGACAGATACAAGCCTTTATGTATTTAGTCATAACTTACACAGTTATGCAGGATTAAGTGTGAACTACAATGTAAACTATAATCCATGCTTAGTGGCAGTGTCCCAAAATGTGTTCATACATTGTAGTAAATGTACCACACTAATGAAGGATGTTGTTAATGTAGAAAAATGTGGGAAGGGTTGGGAGCAGGGCATATGGGAATCCCCTTTATTTTTTGTGTAACATTTATGTAAAATAAATATCTTTTTTAAAAAAATTAAAGTGTATATTAAAAATAAAAATAAAAAGAGCAGGGAGTGGATGTGGTTCAAGCAGTTAAGCACCTGCCTCTCATGTGTTAGGTCTCAGGTTTGGTTCCCAGTGTCTCCTAAAGAAAAAACAATCACACAATGAGCAGACAATGAGCAAAAGCAGTGAGCAGACAATGAGTGCAAACCATGAGCAAAAGCGATGAGCAATCAGATGAGGGAGCCATCACAGGGGAAGAAAAGATTTTTAAAAGATATAAAAAAAAAACATTAAAAATACATTAGCAGCACATAAGAGCAGATTTGAAATGCTTAAAAACAGAATTAGTGATTTTGAAGACAGAACATCTGAACTGAAAAAGACAGAGGAAGACAACAAGTAGAGAATGGAAAAAATGGAACAAGATCTCAGGGAATTACATGACAATGCAAAATGCACAAACATACACATTTTCGGTGTCATGGAAGGAGAAGAGAATGGAAAAAGGGCAGAAAGAATATTTGAGGAAATAATGACTGAAAACTTCCCAACCCTTATGAAAGACATAAATATCAACATCCAAGAAGGTCAAAGCACCCCAAACAGAATAAATCTGAATCAACATACCCAGAGACACCTACTGTTCAGAATGACAATGATCAGAGACAATGTGAGGATTCTGAAAGCAGAAGTGAAAAGCAAAAGGCTACCTTTTATCAGAAACCATGGAGGTGACAACAAAATGTTATGATGTATAAAATGTACTGAAAGAGAAAAACTGCCAGCCAAGAACGAAGTGTCTGACAAAGTTGTCTTTAAAAAATGACGGTGAGTGCCACATCTTATACAAAAATTAACTCAAAATGGATCAAGGGACTGAATATAAAAACAATAATCATAAAAATCCTAGAAGAAAATGTAGGAAAACATTTTCAAGATCTTGTAGTAAGTGGTAGTTTCTTAAACCTTACACCCAAAGCATGAGCAGCAAAAGAAAAAATAGATAAATGGGACCTCCTCAAAATTCAACACTTTTTCACCTCAAAGGACTTTTTCAAAAGGGAAAAAGGTGGGCTACTCAGTGGGAGAAAATAGTTGGCAGTCACATATCTGATAAGGGTTTAATGTTCATGATATATAAGACTATACAACTCAACAATAAAAAGAAAAACTATCCAAATTAAATATGGGCAAAAGACTTGAAAAGACACCTGTCCAAAGAAGAAATACAGATGGTGAAGAAACACATGAAAAAATGTTCAACATCACTAGCAATTAGAGAGATGCGAAACAAAACTACAATGAGGTACCATATTGCATCTATTAAACAGGCTGTTATTAAAAAGTCAGAAAGCGGTAATTGTTCTGGAAGATGTGGAGAGATAGGCATGCTTATTCACTGTTGGTGGGAATGTAGAATGCTACAGCAACTTTTGAAGACTGTTTGGCAGTTCCTAAGGAATATAGACTTGCCATAGGTTCCGGCAATATCATTGCAAGGTATATACCCAGAGGAACTGTGAACAGTGACATGAGTGGACATCTGCACACGAATGTTCATAGCAGCATTATTCAATATAACCAAAAGTTGGAAAGAATCCAGGTGTCCATCAACTGATGAATGGGTAAACAATTTGTGGTGGAAACACATGATAGAATTCATGCAGCAGTAAAATAGAATTAATTTGTAAAACGTATGACAACATGGATGAAGCTGGAGGACATTATGTTGAGTCAAGTAAGTCAGACACAAAAGGACAAATACTGTATGACTGTGCTATTATGAACTAAATATATTATGTGAATTAAAAAAATTGTATAAATATGAATATGGGTAAAATTGCATATATGACCATTTTTCTTTGAAGCTGAACAAATGTAGGTTAATACTACAAAATGTTAATATGAGACAAAAAGGAACATTGTCCTGAGTAGAGGAGACCAGACACAGAGTGCTGCATATTGTATGATTCCATTTTTGTACAATATAAATAAAGATCAATTTACAGAGAAGAAATTAGGTTGGTGGTTGTGTACGGCTGGGGAAAGAATGCTAGTGGGTATGGAGTTTTTCTTTTTGAAGTAATGAAATAGTTCTGAAATATTTGAGATGTTGAGTGTACAGCATTGTGATTATGTTAAAGATGAATGATTGTACGCTTTAGATCAAGCATAAGGTATCTGACTGTATTGCAAGAAAACTGCTTAATAAACAAAAAATCATGCAAGAATAGACAAAAATAGTGACTATATTCAGCAGGGGAGACATAGAGTAAGAGATGAGGAAATTTCTTGTTTGTTGTTTGTCTGTAGTTTGTTTTTTATTATTATATGAATAATGAAAATACTTTAATAATGTTGAAGTGATGAATGCACAACTATGTGATTATACCAAAAATGATTGATTGTACACTTTGGATGAAATTTATGGCTTATTACTATGTATCAATAAAATTGATTTGTTAAAATAAATGAGGGTGAGTTTAAAGCTTTCACAGATAAACAAAAACTGATAGAATATGTTACCAAAATGCCAAATTACAAAGCATAATAAAGGGTGTGCTGCAGCCTGAGAGGACAAAACAGGGGTGAGAAACTTGGAGCAGAGTGTAGAAACGAAGATTATTAGGAAGGGTAAATTGAACAGTAAAAAGACAAACAATAGTAAAATACAACAACAGAAAGTCAAAGGACAAAATGGATGAAGTAAGCAATGCTTTTACAGTAATAACATTGAATATAAAAGATTTGAACTCCCCAATCAAAAGGCATAGAGTGATAGAATGGATAAAAAAGAGTTATGTGGGCCTGTGACCATGGTTGATAGCAATGTTTTGATGTTTTTACATCAGCTGTAGCAAATGTACCATGCACATGTAAAATGATATTAATAAGGGAAAGAGAAAAGGGGGGGAGGCGTTGGATATATGGGAATCACTTGTGTTCTCTGTGTGACTTTTCTGTATCATAAGCTTCTTTGAATATAAAATAATAAAAAAAAAGACACTGGGGGAATGTATGGAAGAAAATGTCACTGTACATACAAGACAACAGATCTTAAAGTGATGAAAGACAATGTCTAAAAAAAGTTGTTGAAAATTCTTAAAGTTTTTCTGTATTTTATTGGCTATTTTTAAAATTATTATTTCATTTTCTTGTTAATTTTATTTGTTTATTTTGTAAGCTTCATTTTTGGAGAGGTTTTGGATCAGAGGAGGGTCACAGCAGTAGTGGGGGAGGATCACTGTTGTGGAGTGTCAGTGGTATGGGGATGCATGGGAAGGGATTCACCTGGAGCATGCTTCTAAGACATAGAAATATGTTCAAAAGTTCATGGGACATTTTCTCGGTGGGTAGAGATCCACACAATAACTGAAAGAATATTGAATTCCCATCCTGGGGAATGCTGCTACAGTCTCTAATAGGACAGCAAGAATCCCCCAAATGCAAGGGAAATGTCTACTGAAGGAAGACAGACCATTATGCTAGACACTTTTGATACTGATGATTGTACTTATCAAACTTTTCTTGTGAAATTAAAACTTAGCCTAGTAATATATATTGCCTAAGAATGACCTCCTTCCAAGAAACAAGAAAGCCTCCCTGTTTCTCAAAAGTGGCCTCTCGCTAAGCACTGAGGGATTATTACCAAGCACCAACTAGCAATGCATCTGGAAAAAGACCTTGACCAAAAAGGGAAAATGGTAAATATAGTTGAATTTTTATGGCTAAGAGATTTCAAAGTGAGTCAGGAGGTCATTCCAGAGGTTATGCTTATACAATGCTCAGCAAGATCTCACTGGCTAACACAATAAACTGTAACTCAAATAGTAGGGCTCTTGAGGGATATAGAGATATCCAGAAACTATAAGCAGGGCAGACACACTCAGGAATTTGGCACTCTTGTCAGTGGGCCTTACTTTGGAATTTATGCTCCCTATTGCAGAGAGTGTCTGCAACTGCAAGCAAGATAGCTCTATCTATCTACCCCATTGGGATCTAAGCTCCATGTCAATTAGAAGCAAAGTGGTCATCACCATCACCAAATCCTCAAGATTGGGGAATGAACAATGGACTAAAGTAGACGTATAATTATTCTACTATAGATGTATTATTATTCTAGCAATGGAAGAGCTCTTATCTTTGATGTAAAGGCAGTGGTCACCAGAGGTTCTGAGGGATGAGAGAGGGAAGAATAGGTGTAATATGGGGGCATTTTTGGTACATTAGATTTTCCCTGAATGACATTGCAGTGAGGGATACAGGCCACTGTATATTTTGTCATAACTTACAAAATTGTGTGGGACAAAATGTAAACTACAATGTAAACTGTAGGCCATGGTTAGTCACAATGCTTTAATATGTGTTCCTTAATTGTAACAAATGTACCACACTATGAAGGATATTGCTAATGTGGGAAAGTGTGGGAGAGGGAGAAAGTGGGGAATATGGGAATCCTTTATATTTTTTATGTATATTTTATATTACATTTATGTAATCTAAAGCTTATTTAAAAATAAAACAATAATTATAAAAAATAAAATAAAATATATGAGTGACATGATTAATTAAACAGCCTGTGTATTACCAAAACAAATGCAATTTAAACTGGAGCGTATATTGATTTAGTTCAACAACTGTTGAACTTGTGATCAATTATGTGGTTTGATCCACATACAGATTTACTGCTCTCAGACAGAATTGAGTCACACAAATGATACAGAACCTAAGGGATGAAATTGTCTTCCTCTTTGCACAGAGTAATGAGATTTCAGACTTGATGATTTGTTAAACAGACCTCTCACTGGAGTTGTCAATATCCACCAATGCTTTAGAGCTCAGTCTGGTAAGGATAACAAAGAAACTCCTAACAAATTGTTACCTCAGAGGCCCAACCCAGGCATAAACATACCAAATTTTTAATGACCCAAATCCACAGTGTGGAGTCTGTTCGCAAAAGCTGAATGAATACTTCTTCTCTAGGGTTTTCTGTCTCAGAGGACATCATGAATCTGAGACCAATTATTCCCTGGGAATTATTCCCCTTAGTCATAAGATAATGATGCTTGAGACTTGTCCTTCTAATTTGGAAAAAAAACTGTTCTAAGTACCACTCATGTTATGAAAACTGAATTCTTCAGCCACTCTTTCAACGAATTCCTTCCGCATTCAGAAACACAAATCAGGCACCTGGTATTAAGTCTAGGTTATTCTCTCTTACTAATGCCTAATTATTGATCATATCAATAACCCTAATTACATTCTCAAAGCCATAGTTTAAGACATTAGATATATTATTAATTATAAATATTTGTAATAAAATAAATTTAGTATTATAAAATTGTGGCTTATAAGTGTATTATTAAATCAGCATATTTTTCAAAAGATCAAGTATTCATCCATCACTGTGCCAAGCATTCTAGTAGAAAGTCTAGTAGAAAATTTCATAGTCTTTAACCTCATGGACCTTATAATTGGTCTAAATTCTTAATTATTTTAAATGGTGTGTGAGATCATCTTTGCAGATCTACATGTGATCAAGAGGTTGTCCCATATGCAAATCCTACTAGAATATGGTTTTTTTCTTCATCTGAAGGCAACATGAGGTCATATCCATTCAACCCTACACTTATTGACTGAAGTATGTATTAGGAACTCTGTTCTCTCAATCCTCCTCCAAATGCCAAGTGGGTAGAGCACTCTGCTTAAAGGTGAAAAAGATTCACAATTTCTTTTGAAAGGAGTCCACAGTTGCAGGATGACTGATGGGATCCATGAATAGGGTCAAGCTAGCATGTACTAATTAAATACCTTTGATATAAGAAGAAAGAACCAGAAATTTTAGTGTTGAAAAGATTATCATAAGCCTTCCAGGAGTTTTCAAATTTTTCTAAGTATAGACTACAGCCATCCTCTGATATAAAGCTAGTACATATTGGAACTAGATTCCCAGGTTTTCATTGCATGGCTGCCTTAGAAACAGCAACTAAGATTTTGCTATTAAAAATTAAATTTTGGAGACAAATTCCCAGAGATAAGTCTTGAGAGCAAGATTAATATAGGTTTGTATCGTCAGGGAAGGAGTTGTGAAGGCAATGAAATTCACATCATGTTGGACCTGGTAAAATTGACTGGCAGAGGCAAAGGCAAGATGGATGAGGACAGCGCAACTGGCCTCCTTCACCTAATTTATAAACCTTCCCTTATTCAGCCTCACGCACTGCACCCAGGCTCTGTGCCCCAGGACAACCCATTGCTTCCTCCACAAGCAAAAATAGGCTGTAGCTTCTATGCCATTATTAGACCTGCATTTGTTTTCGCATGATTTCCAGAAACGAACTTTGATAGGAATTTTCTCAGTTGAATGTCTTAAAAACAAATAGGTATATAAAGCTATTTGAGTGTTTCTGCCTCAGAAGTTAAGAAATGGAGGGTTGCATCAAGGGACACACTTCTGCCTCACTAATCTACTTCTATCCTCCTTCCATATATTGCTCTCAGATTTCAGTCCCTGGGATATGAAAAATCCCAAAGTCTGAAAAGTCTGTGACAATATTAATACCGATCCAAGTAACAGGAAATTCAGCCCCAAATTTAGCCTGTATTATAGACCTTCTTAGACTCAGTAATTATCATATCACTAGCAATTACATCTCAGAATTATTATAAAGATTAATTAAGGGAGTGGGGCATATCGGAATCCCCTATATTTTTTATGTGACATTTGTATAATCTAAGTATCTTCAAAAAATAAAAAATAAAAATTTTTAAAAGAGATTAAGGTAAAATATGTAAGGGTTTAACAAGGTGCCATAGTAAA
>JAQZBX010078482.1:0-14116 GCA_029593785.1 Cabassous unicinctus
TCTACCACCTAAAATAGAAACTGTACAATATATGCATTAACTCTTCATTCCCTACTCTCACCCCAGCCCTGGTCACCTATACTCTAGTTTCTGACTCTATGAATTTGCTTATTCTAATTATTTTATTAACAGTGAGATCAAACAATATTTGTCCTTTTGTGTCTGGCTTATTTCATTCAACATGATGTCTTCAAGGTTCATCCATACTGTCTCATATATCAGAACTTCATTCCTTTTTATGGCTGATACCACATTTTATTTATCCATTTGACAGTTGATGAACACATGGGTTACTTCCATCTTTTGGCAATTGTGAATAATTTTGCTATGAACAATGGTGTACAAAGATTTGTTTGAGTTCTTGCTTTCAATTCTTATAGGTATATACCTAGAAGTGGGATTGCCAGGTTGTATGGTAATTCTATATTTAACTTTCTGAGGAACCACAAAACTGTCTCCTTAATGGCTGCACCATTTTACATTCCCATCAACACCAAACAAATGTTCCTATTTCTCCACCTCCTCTCTAACACGTGTAATTTTCTGTTTTTTTAAAAAATAGTAGCCATTCTAGTGGGTATCACATTGGGACTTTGATTTGCATTTCCCTAATGGCTAATGATGTTGACCATCTTTTCATGTGCTTATTGGCCATTTTTATATCTTCTTTGGAGGAATCCCATTCAAGTCTTTTGCCAATTTGATCATTGCGTTGTTTCTCTTTTTGTTGTTGATTTGTAGGATTTCATCATATATTATGGATATTAAACCCTTACGGGATATGTGGTGTCCAAGTATTTTCTCCCATGATGTAGGTTGTCTTTTTACATTCCTGATAAAGTCCTATGATGCACAAAAGTTTTAAATTTTGATGAGTTCCCATTTATAAGTTTTTTTCTTTTGTTGCTTGTGCTTTGGGTGTGAAGTCTAAGAAAACATTGCCTAACACAAGGTCCTGAAGATGCTTCCTTATGTTACCTTCTAGGAGATTTAGAGTTCTGGTTCTTATATTTAGGCCTCTGATTCATTTTGAGTTGATTTTTTAATATGGTGCAATGTAGGAGTCCACCTTCATTTTTTTGCATATGGAAATCCAGTTTCCCCAGCACAATTTGTTGAAGAGATTATTCTTTTCCATTTGAGTGATATTGGCAGCCTTGTAAAAAATCAGTTGGTCATAAATATGAGGGTTGATTTCTGAGTTCTCAATTTTATTCCATTGGTGTTTAAGTCTGTCCTTGTGCCATACCATGCTGTTTTGATTACTGTGGCTTTGTAATACATTTTACGATCTGCAAGTGTGAGCCCTCTGACTTCGTTCTTCTTTTAAAGATGGCTTTGGCTATTCACGTCCCCTTATCCTTACATATAAATTTCATGATTGGCTTTTCCATTTCTGCAAAGAAGACTTGGAATTTTGAGTAGGATTGCATTGAATCTGTAAATCAATTTGGCTAGAATTGATGTCTTAACAATAGTCTTCCAATTCATGAATATGGAATGTCCTTCCATTGATATAAGTCTTCTTTGATTTCTTTAACAATGTTTTGTATGTTTCTATGTACAAGCCCTTTACCTCCTTGGTTAGATTTATTCCTAGATATTTTATTCTTTTAGTTGCTATTGTAAATGGAATTATTTTCTGATTTATTCTTATGTTTGCTCATTATTAGTTTATAGAAACACTACTGATTTTTTTTTTTTTTTGGTTTAAGAAAATTGAGTTTATTGAACTAAAGGGGAAATCGTAAACCTCACTCTGAGAATTAAGTAAAAGTTGCATGGAAAAAGGTTTGTCTTTTTGGAGTAGGTTATCTACACACAAAAAAGAAATCATGCAGCTACAATAAACTATGAAAAGTACCCGTATCATAAATCCATTCATAATTGGTATGAAATAATTAAATAACATTTCTGCAAAATAAACTCTAAATAATAGTACACACTTCTCAACATCTCTGATAACATTGGAAACCAAGTCTAATAAAATATATAAAAATTTGATTTTTACCCACAATAAAAAACAAACAAACAAAAAAAAACTACTGATTTTTTCATGTTGCTCTTGTACCCTGTCACTTTGCTGAATTCATTTATTTGTTGTAGTAGCATTGTTATGGATTTTTCAGGATTTTTTAAATATTGGACTATGCCATCTGCAAATAGGGAAAGTCTCACTTCTTCCTTTGCAATTTGGATGCCTTTTATTTCTTTTTCTTGCCTAATTGCTCTAGCTTGAACTTCCAGTACAATTTTGAATAACAGTGGTGACAGTGCACAGCCTTGTCTTTTTTGTGATCTTACAGGGAAAGCTTTCAGTCTTTCACCATTGAGTAGGATGTTAGTTGTGGGTTTTTCATATATGCCCTTTATCATGTTGAGGAAGTTTCCTTCTATTCCTAGTTTTCTATATGTTTGTATCAGGAAATGGTGGTGTATTTTGTTAAATACCTTTTCTTTGTCAATTGAGATAATCATGTGATTTTTCTTCTTCAATTTATTAATGTGGTCTATTACACTAACTTATTTTCATGTGTTGAACCATCCTTGCATACCTGGTATAAAACCCACTTGACAGTGGTATATAATTCTTTTAATGTGCTTTTGGATTTGGTTTGCAAGTATTCTGTTGAAGATTTTTACATCTATATTCATTAGAGAAATTTGTCTGTAATTTTCTTTCTTCTTAGGATCATTACCTGGTTTGGGTATTAGGATGATGTTGGCTTCCTGTTCAATTTTTTGGAAGAGATTAAGTAAGTATGGTATTAGATTGTCTTTGAATGATTGGTAGTATTCATCTGTGAAGCCCTCTGGTCCTGGGCTTTTCACCTTTGGAATGTTTTTTAACTTAAATTTTTTAAATTTATTTTTAAAATTTTTTTACTTTTGAAAATATATTTTAATGAAATTAATATGTCACCAATTCTCAATTTTTTGCTGTTTTTTTTTTTGGTGGATATTTTTTTTTGCTTGTGTATTCCTTTTTTTAAAAAAAATTTTAAAGAAGCTTTAGATTACATAAATGTTACTTAAAAAATATAGGGGATTCCCATATGCTCCACTCCCTCCCCCTTTGGAGGATTTTTGATGACAGTTTCAATCTGTTTACTAAGATTAGTTTGTTGAGGTCAGTGTAGGCTGTTCATATGTTTCTAGTAATTTGTCCAGTTCATCTATGTTATCTAGTTTGTTGGCATACAGTTGTTCATAGTATCCTCTTATGATCTCTCTTATTTCGGTGGGGTCAGTGGTAATAACCCTTCTCTCATTTCTGATTTTATTTACTTGCATCTTCTCTCTCTCTTTTTGTCGGTCTAGCTAAAGGTTTGTTAATTTTGTTTATCTTCTCAAAAAACCAACTTTTGGTTTTGTTGATTCTCTCTATTGTTTTTTTTTTGTTCTCATTTTCATTTGTTTCTGCTCTGAGCTTTACTATTTCTTTCCTTTAGGATTAGTTTGCTGTTCTTTTTCTAGTTCCTCTAGGTGTGCAGTTAGGTCTTCGATTTTAGCTATTTCTAATCCTTTAGGATTAGCTATTTCTAATCCTTTAGGATTAGTTTGCTGTTCTTTTTCTAGTTCCTCTAGGTGTGCAGTTAGGTCTTCGATTTTAGCTCTTTCTTCTTTTTTAATGTAAGCATTGAGGGCTATAAATTTCCCTCTCAGCACTGCCTTTTCTGTATCCCATTGGTTTTGATATGTTGTGTTCTCATTTTCATTCATCTCAAGATATTTACTTATTTCTCTTGCAATTTCTTCTTTGACCTACTGATTATTTAAGAGTTTGTTGTTTATCCTCCGTCTATTTGTGAATTTTCCCTTTTTCTGCCTGTTATTGATTTATACCTTCTTTACATTATGATCAGAGAAAGTATTTTGTATAATTTCAATCTTTTTAAATTTATTGAGACTTGTTTTGTGGCCCAACATATGGTCTATCCTGGAAAAAGATCCATGAGCACTTGAAAAGAATGTATTTTCTGCTGTTTTGGGATTTAATGCTCAATAAATTTTTAAGTCTTTTTCATTTATCATATTGTTCAAGCTCTCTGTTTCCTTATTTATCCTCTGTTCAGATATTCTATCCAATGCTGAGAGTGGTATATTGAAGTCTCTAACTATTATTGTAGAGACATTTGTTTCTTTCTTCAGTTTTGCCAGTGTGTCCCTCATGTAACTTGGGGCATGAAGGTTAGGTGTATAAATATTTAGTATAGTTATTACTTTTTTGTGAATTGCCCATTTTATTAACATATAATGAACTTCTTCATATCTTATAACAGTTTTGCATTTAAAATCTGTTTTGTCCAATATTAGTATCTTTACTACAGATATTTTTTGATTACTCTCTGCATGGAATATCTTTTTCGAATGTTTCACTTTCAACTTGGTTGTGTTCTTACATCTGAGGTGAGTCTCTTGTACATAACATACAGATGGCTCATATTTTTTATCCATTCTGCCAGTCTCTGTCTTTTGATTGGGGAATCCAATCCATTAATATTCAATGTTATTACTGTAAAGGCATTACTTACTTTGTCCATTTTATCCTTTGGCTTTCCGTTGTCATTCATATCTTACTATTGTCTGTCTTTTTACCCTTTAAGTTATCCTTACTAATAATTTTCATTTTTACAAACTTCTCTATGTCTCTCACCCTTGTTTTTTTCCTTTTCAAGTTGTAGCACTCCCTTTAGTATCTCTTGTAAATCTGATCTTTCATTAGCATACTCTCTCAGTTTTTGTTTGTCTGTGAAGACTTTAAACTCGCCCTCATATTTGAAGGACAGTTTCGCCGGATACAGAATTCTTGGCTAGAAGTTTTTCTCATTCAATACCTTAAATGCATCGTTATGCTTTCTTTTCCCCTCTATGGTTTCTCATGAGAGATTAACACTTAATTTTATTGAGGTTCCCTTGTATGTTGCTGCTTTCAGAATCCTCTATCTCTGGTATTTATCATTATGCTTAGTAAGTGTCTTGCAGTAGGTCTACTGAGATTTATTCTGTTAGGGGTGCATTTTCCATCTTGGATATTGATATTTATATATTTCATAAGGTTTGGGAAGTTTTTGGTCATTATTTCCTCAAATATTCTTTCTGCCCCCTTTTTCACTCTCTTCCCCTTCTGGGACACCAATAACACCTATGTTTGTGTGTTTTTTCATGGTCATTTTAAAATAATTCCCTGAGATCCTGTTTCATTTTTCCATTCTTTGGCTTTCAGGTTCCTGTCACTATGTCTGCTGTTCTCTTTTTGAACCAGGTTCCTTCCCTTGAACTCAATCCTAAAGGTTTAAAGCTATGACCTTCCCAGGTTTCTGACTTGCCTTCACCTGGAATTTGATTCCATTTTCAGGTTTCTGTCCCTGCCATGCCAGAAGAATCCCCTCTTCTTCCCTTCTTCCTCTTAGCAACTCAAAGCTTGGACCTGACAACTCCATGAATTTGGATTACTTCAGCATCCGAGTATGCCGTCTGGATCCCAGTATCTTACCCTTGCTCAACTGGTGCATTAAAACAATGCTGCAGTGTTTGGTACAAATATATCTCATCATCTCACCTCTACCAAAAACTCAGGCTTTTGCTCCCTGATTTTCCTTTCTAGCACCTAGAAACAGAGCTAGATACCTAGTAGTTGCTCAGTGAAGGAACTAGGTTTCTTCTACTAACTTGAAAACTTATGAAGTTGGAGAAAATTTGGGTTCCAGAGATGGTGAAAGGCCTGGCTGGCTGTCCTCCTATCAGGACATCTTCATTGTCCTCATTTAATTCCAGCCTATGTTTAGTTAACTGAGCAGGACTGACTGCTGTTTGATCCAATATGGTCTTGTCAGGTATTGATCAGATTGTTCTGTCAACATATAACTGTGCTGACACGAGGAAGGAGAAAAGATTTTTTAAAAAGAGAAATAAAATAAGGTGCATACTCTTCTACCTGGTAACAGATTGTTGGAGAAGGTCTTGGCAAATTAGTGAAGGAAAACTTCACCTCTTTCTAGGCCATGCTTAATACCCTACTGGTCCCTGCTGCCCACAAGCCCTCTGGCTACTGCTTGTTTTGCTTGGTGGCATCCCAAGCTGGGAAACTAACTTTTCTCCTTCCATTTCTCATTCTGTCCAATAAACCTAATGATTTTTGGCTGATGACAATGTAACATGTTACTCCTGTCGCCGAGATAAACATTTTAAAAGAAGCTGCTCAGAGGCAACAAAGCAGCTGGAAATTCTGGCAATAAAGCAAACAAATAGGGGGCGCCTTCTTTTTTCCTAGAAGAATGGAGAAGTGGCCTTCCCAGTGCCCTCAAACCACATTATATTCAGTGCAATGCTGTAGGCCACCAAATAACAAACAAATAAGAGAATAAACAATACAAAAATCCTGAGCCAAAGGACACCTGCTGACCATTAGATCATGAACTGATTTTGCCAATGTAAGTCAAACTTCTTAATTTTGCAATGAGAAAACTGAGACCCAGAGAAGAAAAATGACATGCCAAGTATTACACAGAATAAAGTCTAGAATCCAGGCACCTAGAGTTCCAGCCACATGAGAGTTCTTGGTACTTGGCTGCTCTGATTCTCCCATACAGTTTCTGCTAAAAGTTGACTTGGAGTCTTTAGTATTTTTCACAAGTAGGTAAGGTCCAGGAGAGTCTCCTTTTGTGTATGCTCTTATTGGAATCCAGAGCAAACTCTCACAAAGACCCATGCATATGATGGGGATAAGGTGGAGCAGGGAACTGAAGTGAGTAGGTTATACCTGAGAGCTGGATCAATGCAGTGACTACAAAAAGGAGAATGAAAGTGAGAAAAGCCTGAATTGAGGAGGAAGTCACAGTTAAACTTCCCTTTCATAGCTTTCTAAATAAGTGCTATTGGCTTTGGCTTAAGAGGGGAGTCTCGTTAGGAGACTTCTTCTTGAATTTGGGCCAGGGCATCTTGGACAAAGTTGCACAATGCATATGATTGCCCAGGAGACCTGTTTCCCAGTTACTGCCTTCTCAAGCAGGCCAAATAGCCAGAATTCCCATTTGGTGGATTTCTGAAGTTCTCCTCATCACACTGTGGGTTCCAAAGTGGAACAAGCATTCTTCATATAATTTCAATTTCTTGTTGCAAAGTGGGGGTGGCATCTGGGGTCTGTTTCCATCACTTTGGAGGACTGGAAGTAGATTGGGGAACTCCAATCCCACCTCTGTCCTCCTGGTTCAAGGAGGGTGAGATAAATGTTGGGAGACAGTAATAAGGTCAACCTCTAGTGTGATTTTTTTTGAAGAGTGACTTTTATCATGATGGTCCTTGGCAGTGTCCACTATCAAGGCCTTAGATGGCTTTTTAGGCTTTGGTGCTAATACTGCCCAGGAAATATCTAAGGCATTTGCACTAACATTGCCCCTCACCTTGCCATTGCCTCCCCTACACATTGTTTTTCCTATAGCAGTCACAGATATAAAACTGTAGACAATTTCTGAATGCCAAGCTCTCTGCCTAATACATAGTATCCTTTTATGCCCTTTGCCCCTGACTTTCCTAGTTGATAGGGTAGGTTAGGGTATTGTAGTTACTGAGTTCATTTCAAATCAGAGCTGATCAACCCTGCAGCTAAGCTTAAAATCTCCTTCTCTTCCTGGAAGTAAAGAAGGCAGCTCACTGTTTGCCAGAGAGGGGAAGAGTCAGGAGGGCCTTTCTCCAACATTCACAATCATATTCATCCACACATTATCCTGGAATCTCTGGTATAGAAATTGCTTGGAGTGAACTGAGGGCTTCCTTGACTGGATCAAATAACACATCACCTCTGGTCACTTACCTGGTAACAAAGTAGAGTAAGGCTGGATAGGGAAGGGAAAGGACGGAGTAGTGTCACGAGCAAATCTGTCTTGATGAACAGAGATTCTTATTTGCAGCATCACACTGAGCGTGGAATACTGTGAGTGCTGCCACAAGGGAAGAGCAGATGGGGAATGACATAGCTTTCAGCAAACAGGACTAGATATAGATATAGAAACATATAGAAGAGGCTAGAGGTGGTTTTTTGAAGTCAGCATGAAATAAAATTTATTCACAAGCACACCTGAACTTCTTGAGATTTTTGAACAGATGAAGCAGAAAAGGTGCTGAGCAGTTGCCTTAAACTGTCAGTAACAGTGACTCAGACATTCATGAGTTTCCAATCAGAATACCATCTATAGCCTTGAGGCTGAATCTAAACTAAGGCTAATATCCAGTTGAGAGAGTTGCCTGTTCTAGGCTCTTCCTTAAGCTAGCAAGACCTGAAATTGGTCATGTGTATCCATGAAACCAGGCACTTTGGTAAAAGTACATGTTTTAATTTTTCTTTATTTTTATGGTGACTTGGCTAACTGGATTGGTTGGGTGCCAACTCAGCAGGAAATGAACATGGGATAGTTGATTTACATCAGGACCCACCCATTAGTTTGGTTTCTATTTTAAAGCCTCTGATAGAATTTAAAATCAATGACATGAGAGTGGATCCTGTAACTTATTCAGAAATTTTAAAAAGAGTTCTTGAGTAGCTAATCCTATTTCCATCAACGAGAGAGAGAGGAATGCTTTCCCAACATTCAGAATATCTGGCATCTTTAAATTAATAATGGCAGTAATCTTGTCCAAACCACTGAGTGATATGCTCTGTTTAAGAAACAGGATTTATCAGTAAGACTTGGGAGAAGAAAGGAGTATGTAGGTAATGGATTCTAGGAAGAGTCCAGCAACAACTTTAGCCCCATAGACTCCAAGAAGAACTAAGACAAGTATCTGGGCAGAGAGCTGAAGGCATACCAAAATCATAAGCAGAGACAGATAAAGGAAAGTATTGAGAGAAACAGGATAGGGAAGCAGAGGTAGAGAGAAAGAGGGTCTGGGTCATATGGGTCAAGGGCCACCCAAAGGTGCTGCTAACTTAGATTCCCTTTCCTTGGTTTAGGCTTTTGGAAACATTTGGGGCTTATAAGTGGGCTGGGGACCTTGATGTTCTCCAAATATTGATAGCATCAACCTGGAGTCAGATTCTTTATGAACGTCTCTGTCATCTGCCACTTTCCATGACCACTATCACCCCAGCTTGTTTTATTCATTCATTTAACAAATAGGTTTTGAATACTCACTATGTGTCAGGTATATGTGAGGTGATAAGGATATATCAATGAACAAGATAGACAAAAATCCTTCCTCTAGTGGAGTTTACATTCTGGAAGGGGAGGTAAATAGTACATATACCAAAAGATAATTTGAGATAATGGTAAATGTTATGAAGAAAAAAAACCAAGATTATGTGATAGAATGACTTGGGGGCAGTATGTGTGTGTGTGTGTGCATGTGCATGTGTATTCACATATCTACACTAATTTAGTTTGGATGCTAAGAGATGGCATCACCAAGGAGGTGACATTTGAGCAAAGATTTGAATGACAAGAAAGAGCCAGTCAGATAAAGATATGGGGGGAAGGCATTTTATGTATAGAGAAGAGCGAGAGCAAGGGCCCTAAAGAAGGAACAAGCTCTGTGTGTTTGAGGAATGGCAGGAAGGCCAGTGTACTACAGCATGTTAAATGAGGGAGAGAGTAGTAGGCGATGAGATCAGAGAGGTGGGCAGGGGTCTGATAAAGTAGGGCTCTGTAGTCTGTGGAAGGAAATTGAATTTTAATCCAAGAGTAATGGGAAGCCATTGGTGGGTTTTAAGCAGAGGTGTTACATATGATATGCATTCATATTTTAAAAAATCATTCCATTTACTGTGTGAGGAATGGATTGTAAGATGGCAAGACCAGAGACAGAAAGACCAATTTGGAAGTTATTGAAAAAGTCCAAACAAGAGATAATGGTGATTTGAACTAAGGTGATGGTAGTGGAGATGAATGTGGGAGGAGAGAGGATATATTATGTACTTTTGACATGAGTTGTAGATGTATTACATGTCAGATACAAAGGAAAGAGAAAAATTAAGGATAAATTTATGCAACTGGGTAAAATGTAGTCTATTTCCTGAGGTAGGGAAATCACTCACCTCACTAATGGGGGGCTGATTTTGAGTGACAGAGAAACCAACACTACAATTTTGAACATGCTGAGGTTCGGATGTTCAAAATTAAATGTCAGTTAGGTAATTGGGTATATGGATTTGGAATCCACTGGAAAAGTCAGACTTGGAAGTTGACTTTTAAAATTTTTAAATTTTTAAATTTGGGAGGTGTCATTTAAGTCATATGGCTGGATAAGATAAAGGAAGGAGGAAGTAAAGAGAGAGAAGAGTAGAGGGTTAACTAGGACCAAGCTCTGAGTAATGCCATCAATTAGAGGTTGAGCAGAGGAGAGGAGTAAGCACAGGAGATTAAGAAGGAGCAGTTGGTGAGAGAGTAGGAAATCCAGGAGAGGGTATCATCTTGGACACCAAGAGAAGAAAATATTTCAAGAAGGAAGGATTGTATATTCCAACAAAAGCCATAACAATAACTCCCATCCCATATGCTTTTCTTACAATGTGAACTTGCCACTTCCCCATTAAGAAGTGGATTCTCTATCTCCTGCCTATGAACCTGCATGGACTTTTATGACTGTTCTGATGAATAGAGTGTGGTAGCAGTTACACTATGTGACTTCAGAGACTAGATCATAAAATACAATTCAGCTTCTGTTTGGCTCTCTCTAGAGACATAAGCCTTTGAAGCCTTAAGCCACCATGTCAAAAGTCTGGTTAACTTGGCATGACCATGCTGGAAAGACCACTTGAAGAGATCACATAGAGATAGGGAGAAATGCCCAAGAAACCCCAGATATTCCAGCCCATGACTGCTTAAGCCTCCCCAGAGCAGGCATGAACTTGTGAATGAACAAGCCTTCAGATGATTCCAGCCCCAGTCACCATCTCACTGCAACCGTCTGAGTTGTTCCCAAATACCTGACACTTAGAAATTAAGAGAGATAATAAATGATGGCTTAAACCACTAAGTTTGGAGTGATATTTAATACAGCCATAGATCATCAGAACAGGGATGAAGACAGAAAAATGCCCATTGCCTTTGGTAAAATGGAGAACATTGATGACATTGGAAAGAGCAGGTTCAGTGGGGAGAAAAAGGATGGAAACCCAATTGGAGTGGCTTGAAGAGAGAATAGGAAATGAGAAAGAGGAAACAGTGACTGTAAAGTATTCTTTCAAGTTTTCAGTGAAGGAGAATAGAGACCATGGGAGAATAGTTAGAAGGATCAAAGGAAAGTTTTTCTTTTTTTAAAATGTCAGATTCTTGAGAATGTTTATGTGATGATGGAGAAAACTCAAAAGACAAAATAATGGTTTAAAAGGGACTCACTTGAGTAATATAATAAATGAACTAGACTTCACAGACATATATAGAACATTGTACCAAAAAACAGCAGGATATACATTCTTCTCAAGTGCTCATGGTTCTTTTCTCAGGATAGATAATATGTTGGGTAACAAAACAAGTCTCAATAAATTTTAAAAGATTGAAATTATAAATATTTCTGATCATAATAGAATGAAGCTGGAAATCAACAAGAGGAGGAGAAAGGGAAAGCTCACAAATATATGGAGGTTAAGCAACACACTCTTAAACAGTCAGTGGGTCAAAGAAGACATTGCAAGAGAAATCAGTAAATATCTTGGGACAAATTAAAACAAGAACACAACATATCAAAACCTATAGGGAATGAGGGTAGTTCAATATTTGACTGCCTGCTTCCCATGTATGAGGTCCCAAGTTCAGTCCCTGGTACCTCCTGAAAAAAACAATTTCTGGAATGCAGTGAAGGCAGTGCTGAGAGAAAAAGTCATAGCCCTCAAAAATTACTTTAAAAAAGAAGAAAGATCTAAAATCAAAATCTAACTGAACACCTACAGGAACTAGAAGAACAGCAAACTAATCCCAAAGTAAGCAGAAGGAAAGAAATAACAAAGATTAGAGCAAAAATAATGAAATTGAGAACAAAAAAATACACCATAGAAATAACAAAACCAAAAGTTGGTTCTTTGAGAAAATCAACAAAATAGACAAAATTTTAGCTAAACTGACAAAGGAAAAAAGAGAGAAGATACAAATAAAATCAGAAATGAGATGGGGTACATTACTACTGACCCCACAGAAATAAAAGAGATCATAAGAGGATACTATGAACAGCTGTATGCCAAAAAACTAGACAATGCAGACGAAATGGACAAATTCCTAGAAACACATGTACAACCTATACTGACCCTAGAAGAAATAGAAGACCTCATCAAACCAATCACAAGTTAAGAGATTGAAATAATCATCAAAAACCTCCCAAAGATGAAAATCCCAGGACCAGATGGATTCACAGGTGAATTCTACCAATCATTCAAAGAACTAATAACAATATTGCTCAAACTCTTTCAAAAATTAGAACAGGAGAAGATGTTACCAAACTCATTCTATGAAGCTAACATCACCTTAGTACCAAAACTGGATAAAGATAACATGAAAAAAATTATAGACCAGTTTCTCTAATGAATATAGATGCAAAAATCCTCAATAAAATACTTGCTAATCAAATCCAACAGCACATTAAAAGAATTATACAACATGATTAAGTGGGTTTTATCCCAGGCATGCAAGGGTGGTTCAACACAAGAAAATCAATCAATGCAATACATCACGTTATTAAATTGAGGAAGAAAAATCATATGATCATCTCGATTGACACAGAAAAGGCATTTGACAAAATCCAACATCATTTCTTGATGAAAACTCTCTGAAAGGTAAGAATAGAAGGAAACTTCAAGGGAGTACATGTAGCTCAAGTGGTTGAGCGCCTGCTTCCAATATATGAGGTCCCGGGTTTGATCCCCAGTACCTCTTAAAAACAAAACAAACAAACAAAAAAGCCAACTCTCATTGGGGAGCAGATGTAGCTCAGTGGTTGAGTGCCTGCTTCCCATGTGCGACGACCTGGGTTCAATCCTTGGTACCACCTTAAAATAAAAAAAAGAAGAAGAAGGAAACTTTCTCAAGATGGTGAAGTACATATATGAAAAAACCCACAGCTAACATTGTACTCAATGGAGAAAGACTGGAAACTTTCTCACTGAGACTGGGAACAAGACAGGGATGCCCAGTATCACCATTGTTATTCAATATTGTGCTAGAAGGCCTAACTAGAGCAATTAGGCAAGAAAGAGAAATAAAAGACATCCAAATAGGAAAGGAAGAAGTAAAACATTCACTGTTTGCTGATGACATGATCCTATATCTAGAAAATCCTGAAAAATCCACAACAAAGCTATTAAAACTAACAGATGAGTTCAACAAAGTGGCAGGATACAAGATTAATATGCAAAAATCAATAGCATTTCTATTTACTACTAATGAGTAATCTGAGGAAGAAGTCAGGAAAAAATCCCATTTACAATATAGACTAAAAGAATAAAATATTTAGCACATAAAGGACTTGTATTTGGAAAACTACAAAACATTGCTAAAAGAAACCAAAGAAGACCTAAAGAAATGGAAAGACATTCCATGTTCATGGTTTGGAAGACTAAATATCGTTAAAATGTCAGTTTTACCCAAATTTATCACAGATTCAATGCAATCCTAATAAAACTTCCAACAGTCATTTTTAAAGTATAGGAAAGGCCAATTATCAAATTTATTTGGAAGGGTAATAGGTCCCAATAAGCCAAAAATATCTTTAAAAAGAAGAATGAAGTTAGAGGACTCTCACTTCCTGAATTTAAAGCATATTAGCTACAGTGGTAAAGACAGCATGGTACTGGCATAAGGATAGATATGTTGACCAATGGAACAGAATTGAGCGCTCAGAAATAGATCCTCAAATTATGGCAAAGTAATTTTTGACAAGGTTGTAAAGCCCACCCAGCTGGGCCAGAACAGTCTAGTCAACAAGTGGTGCTGGGAGAACTGGATATCCATATCCAAAAGAAAGAAGGAGGATCCCTATCTCACACCTTATACAAAAATTAACTCAAAATGCATCAAAAAGCTACAACCATATAAGTCCTAGAAGAAAATGAGGGAAACATCTTCAAGACCTGGTGGTAGGTGGTGGTTTCTTAAACCTCACACTCAAAGCATGAGCAACCAAAAAAAAAAAA
>JAQZBX010078483.1:0-14116 GCA_029593785.1 Cabassous unicinctus
TTGTAAACATACGCCAAAGAAAACATACTGTTTTTTTTTTTTTATTATTGTATGATTCCATTTATTTTTTTAAAAAAAAGCAATTTATTGAAGTGTATCATTCATACATGAACATACCTAAACAATAAGTGTTCAGTAAACATTGTGAACTGACAAAACAAACATGCATAACATCATACAGGGCTCTCACACATCACCCCACCACAAATACTTTGCATTTTTGTGAAACATTTGTTAACAAATCATGAAAGAGCATCATCAAAGTATTACTACTAACTATAGTCTGTATCTTACTCCCCTATACTTTTTTTTTCTTAAGGATTTATTTATTTATTTATTTATTTATTTATTCACTTTCATCCATTTTTACCTCCCCCCCCACCCTGTTTTTGCTGTTTTTGTGTCCATTTGCTGGGCAACTCTCTGTATCTGTTTCCTGCCCTCTCTTCTCATCTTTCTCCTCCTGTCTTCACTGGGATTTGATCCTCGGAACCTCTGATGTGGGAGAGAGGCTTCCTACTGCCTGCACCACCTTATTTCCTGGTTTTTCGACACATCTCGTCTTGGCTCCCACTTGTGTCACTCTCCTGTTAACATCATCATCTTGCTGCGTGGCTCACAGGGCCTGGTGGCGCACCTGCGCACAGGGCCTGGCGGTGCATCTGCGCACAGGGCCTGGCAGCCCGCTCGCCTTTTATATTTTTCTTTTTTTCATTTTTACCGGGAGGCCCCAGGGATCAAACCCAGGTCCCTCCATATGGGAGACGGACACCCAACCATTTGAGCCACATCCGTCCCCCTGCTATATCTCTTAAGGTTGACCAAAGATACCTACAGTTACAGTCATTTCCCATATAGGATGGTCATATAATAAATCGCTTAGTTTATCACCAGCATTCTAAAAACCAGACCTAGGAAAAAAACTACATCTGGGAACACATGCCTGGTTTCTAATATAGCAAATTTTTAGCCTACCCTGATTATCACAAAATCAGGACAGTGAGAGTATTCGCAAGGCATATTGTATAATGAACCCCATGTACCCATCTCCCAACTTCAATAATCAACTCATGACTGATCTTGTTCATCTATACTCCCACCTACTCCCCTGATCCATATTATTTTGAAGCAAATCCCAGACATCATATTTTGTCCAAAAGTATTTCAGTATGTATCTCTTAAAGATGATTTTTAAAACCAACATAACCACAATATTCCTCCCCCAAATATTGACAGTAATTTCTGAATATTAACAAATATCCATTCAGTGTTCCGTTTCCAATTGAATCATAAAAGTCATACTTTTTTTACAGTTTGGATTGAAATCCAAATATAGTTCACATAATGCAATTAGTTGATATGTCTCTTAAGTCTCTTTAATCTGTGGGTTCCCTCTCCCTCTATTTCCCTAAATAGATGACAAGACCCAGTTATTTGTCCCTTAGAGTTTCTCATTCTGGATTCCAGTATGTGGGTATAATTTAATATGTTCCTCTGTCTTCAGTTGATTTCTAATAAATTGGTAGTTGGATTTGGACATCTTGATCAAACAGGTTTGACTTTTTCTTTTGATAAGACTGCTTCTTAGGATATGGTGTGCTCTTTCATCAATAGATACACAAAGCTTGATTTTCTGTATAATCTTAGTAGTTGTTGATACCTAGTCCCTGGATTCGTTACTTTCTTAGGTCTTACAAAATGGTAATATTCAAATTCTGTCATTCTTTATTCATTTCTTAACTGATTGCCTCTATAAAAAGAACTTCCCCTCATCTACTGTTTGTTTCTCAGTGGTACAGTTCATAGGAAATGCAGGTTAAATACTGCCTTTATTTACCAATTTTTAAAATAATCAATTGGTTTCCTAATACCCTCCAGTGGTGACCGGTTAGGTTTTTGTTGTTTTTCTTTTGTAGTATTATGAACTCACGCATTTAAATATATTTGATGTGTTTCAGTCCACTATAGTTAACTTTCCTTGTAGATATTCAAATTGTGTCATCTGTGGCCAGTAGGAACTTCTTCTGATTAGCTCCTAGTCCTTTTGACAAGACCCTGGTAGTCTTTGATAGCTTCCTTGCCATCTGGAAAGACAAGATGGTTCAGGTTCATCTTGTGCATTTCTTGCCCTCGAGTTGAAATCAGACATTTCTCCAAGGATTCCTGGTTCCTTTTAATGGGAACTGTAATTTCAAGACCATAATCTGGGTGCTAGGGGGTACTCACTGCTTCATTGTTTCTAGGCCTTTTCAGAGGACAGAGCTAGGATTTGTTATCTATTAAAAAAATAGATTTGGGCAAAACCAGGAGCATGCCTTGGTTGCTAGGGATGGAGTTCCCAGGTTTGTAGGGGCCATGCCGCTCCACGCCGGGATAGCGAACCTGGTGGCCATGGTGTGGCGCAGGCTTCTGCAGAAGAGGAGAGGGCAGTGAGAGATCGGAATCTTCTCCAGGTTCAAGACCTTGATCAGCCCATTCCCTAGAAAGTGCAGTTTAATCTGGGCAATAGCAGTTGACCAGGCAATCAGTGCCTTATCTCCATTCAAGGGAAGCACTTCATTATGGATGAACTAGGATATGGCTGTGAAAGGAATGATTTGCTGGTGACGACTGCTGTCACGTCCACATCCCTAACACACAGCAATAACTGCTCTGATGGCTGCTTGTCCAGTGGCTGCTGCAGCACCTGTGAGTACTGTTATCTCCTGCTGCCTGCAGCCCAACAAGAAACTTCTCCTGGAGTGCTTCCTCAACCAGGCAGCCATGGCATTCCAGATCCTCTTCATGGCAGTGGAAGATCACTTTGAATTGTGTTTGGCTAAATGCAGGACCTTGTCTCAGAGTGTGCAGCACGAGAACACCTATAGAGATCCCATAGCAAATTATTGTTATGGCGAGAGCACTTCCAAGCGCTTCTCTGCGTGATGGGCACAGAAGACTTAAAACAAGGGTGAGAAGATGCCCTGCTGTGAACTGTCAGCCTGAAGCGAACTTCAGCATTCAAACTAGTGCGTTGGTCAGAGGACAGAAGCCTTGTGGGAAACTACTTCTCTTTTTGTACTCTCTGGCTTCACTCATTACCTGGCCCTTACCAGTTGGAACTGTTTTATAAAACAACATGGAAACTCCAGCCATTCACATTTGCAAAACACAAAACTACAGACCAAGCTTTGGGTGGTGTTGACATTCTTGGATGGCACAACCAGTGTTCCTGTGAGGGAGCTGTGACTTCTGTTTCCCAGGTGTCAGGTCAAGTTTTTACTTACTGTTCTGATCTGGGCCTTTTTGCCATAAAATTATTTATTGGATTTCCTTGGAGTAGCGAGAAAGTAATAATGTTTTGTGTAAGAAAATGCTTTGCTTTTCTAGTTGACTGTATTCAAGGAAATTATTTTTGTCATTGCTCTTATTTTCTTGTGTTCTTGAGTTTCATGAGTTAAATTATCCTTTTGCCCAGATAAACTGTTCTGTCTCTTAGAATGTGGATTTTCTCTTTAGGGGGGTTTTATTTTGTTTTAACAACATCTTTAGGAATAGGCTGTGCACACCAAGGAATTAACCATATCCTTACACATGAAATTACCTGAAAAGTCAAAGACACTGTTCCATTCTCATTCTATGCAAAATTTCTAGCAGTTGGCACCACATACATCAGGTTCTTTTCTAGTGATATTCGAATATGCTTGTATATCTATGAGAGAGAACTGTTTAACCAGAAATTCTGGCTTACTGTCCTGAAAAACTCTGTTCTCATTTCTTTTGAAATTGCTGTGTTCTACTCAGCCACAGTACAAAGGGAGTCTTGGGAAAATCATGGGCCACCTCATCCCCTTGTCCTGTCTGAGTGTTAAGTCAATTCTTAAGTGGAGCTACATTAGCAGCTTGCTGTGTGTGTTCATTCTTTATTGCTTTCAGCATCTACAAATGTAACAGGTACAAATACTCGATTTCCCAGTGATTTGCAATTTAAATAGTTCATAGTTTATGTTTAAAAAGAAGAAAAGAAAACCCAATTGTGATGGTAAAATTCATGTGTCAACTTGGGTAGGTCACGGTGTCCAGTTGTTTGGTCAAGCAAGCACTTGCCTGGCACTAGCCAGATTCGTACTGTGAGAGTATTTCATGGATTTGAATCATCAATAAGCGAATTGCATCTATGGCTGACTACATATGCAATCAACTAAGGAGATTACTTTCACCAATGAGAGAAGTTTCATCTAACCAGTTGAAGGCCTTAAAAGGAGAAGTATGATTTCAGCTGTCAGAAGGAAGAATTTTCATTTCTACTTGAGCCAGCCAAGTTCTGCTGGGGAATTCATTGAAAACTTTCATCGAGTTCCCAGTTGTGGCCTGCCCTGTGGAACACAGACTTACAGACTTGCCCATGCCCACCATCGTGGGGCTATCGACTTTCTTAGAGAGTAAACTGCCAGGCAGTGGTTTTTTATTTTGTTTGTTTTTGTTTCATTTTGTTTTTATCCTTAAATTTAAAAAAATTCTTATAAATACTTGCCTTTCGTCTCCCCCTCCTCTGGTAACCTCAGTTTACTTTCTACCTCTGTGAATTTGCTAATTCTAGTCATCTCTTAAAATTGTTATTATACAAATTTTGTCTGACTTGTTTCACTGAGCATAATGTTTTCAGAGTTCTTCCATGTTGCAGCAGGTCTCATAACTTCAGTTTTTCTTGTGGCTGAATAATATTCCACCTTGTGTATGTACCACATTTTGTTAATCCATTCATTTGTTGATAGACACTTGGGTTGTTTCCAGCTTTTGGCTATTGTGAATAATGCTGCTGTAAACATTGGTGTACAAGTATCTGTGACCCTGTTTTCACTCTCTTTTGGGTATATATCTAGATGTGAGGTTGCCGGATCAAATGATAATTCTATATTTAACTTTTTGAGGAACCGACATAACAGTTTCCAAAGTGGCTACACCATTTGGCATTCATACCAACAATACATTAGAGTTCCAATTTCTCCACATCCTCATCAACATTTATTTTCCATTTTAAAAAGAGTAGCCATTTTTTTGGGTGTGAAGTGGTATATCATTGTGGCTTTAATTTGCATTTTCCTGTTGGCTAATGATGTTGAGCATCTTTTCATGTGTTTATTGGCCATTTTGTATATCTTCTTTGGAGAAATGTCTTTTAAAGTCCTTTGCCCATTTAAGGATAAAATATGTGGCTATTTTTATATATTTGATATCATGGATGTTATACTCTTAATTCAAATTTAGGACTACAGAATTTTTTACTTAATCTCTTCTACCCTATCTTTAGCTCCTTTCTCCCACACCAAGAAAAACTGATTCTCAATGTCACTAGGAAAGATAGAATTGGAATTACTCATTTGCTCTACCTGACAATACACATGTAACAGTCCCTGTCACCAATAGTATGATTACAACACACAGGTTTTGTTTTTGTTTTTGCAGTTCTTTTTGTCCTTAGGATATAGTCTAATAGGGATGTATAGTCAGATTACTTGTTGTAAAATCGATTAGCTCAGCCCTCTCTAGTAGGTGCTGCTAGTTGGATACATATTTAGGTTTATTCATTTAATTTTAATTTTCAGGGTTTGCTTTTTTCTCTTTTTTTTGTCATTTAATTTTGTTTTATATTTATGTACAACAATCCTTGCCTCCTCCATCCTATTTCCTACCTACCCCTGTAGGTAATGTTTACTTGTTTAAGTTTATCCTTCCATCTTTTTTTCCAGATAAGTGTATATATTCATATACCCACCTTTCTTAGAAGAACTGTAGCAGACCAGGCATACCTTTCTTCAGTGTGCTTTTTTCCCTCTTACATTGTGGAGATCACATCATAATAGTATTTTTTAAATTCCTTATTCCTTTTTATAGCTTATGGGAGTCCGTTGTATGGGTGAGCCATAGTTTATTATTTTATTGTTGTTTTATTCGAATTATGTTCAATTCATAAATTAACCAATGGAGAACTGACCTTTTTATGAAGTTGTGAATTTTCTTATCCAAGAACATATAAGTCTTTTCTATTTAAGTCTATTTTGTGTTTTTCAGAAGGTTTTTATGGTTTCTTTCATATAGGTTTTAGGCATTTCTTTTAAAATTTACACTTAAGTATTTTATTTGTTTATTATCATAAATGAAGTCTTCTCTTCTATTAATATCTTCTGACTTGTTTTATTTATAAAGGCTATTGCTTTTTTAAATAAACTTTTTATTTTTGGAATATTTTTGGATTTACAGAAAAGTTGCAAAGTAGTACAGACTTCCCATAGACTCTGTACTCAGTTTCCCCCATTGACATCTTACATTACCAAAGTATATTTGTCACAACTAAGAAGCTAACATTGATTCATGACTAAAACTAAATCCCAGGCTTTATTTGGATTTCACCAGTTTTTCCATTAATATCCAGAATCCAGGCTACCACATTGTATTTAGTCTGGTCTATGAGAGTTTTCCAGTCTTTCCTTATTTTTTATGACTTTGACAGTTTTGAGGAGTACTGGGCAGGTATCTTGTAGAATGTCCTCTAATCTCGGTTTGATGGATATTTTTCTCATGGTTATTCTGGGGATACAGCTTTTGGAAAGAATACCACAGCGGTGAAGTGCTCTTCTCATCTACATTGTATCAGGGGTGCATGCTAGCCCTATGACATTGCCAGTGATGTAAACTTCATCACTTGGTTATGGTAGCAGGTGCCAGGTTTTTCCACTGTAAAGTTACCATTTTTCCCTTTTCCTACTCTCTTCTTTGGAAGCAAGCCACTAAGTCTAGCACATCCTCAATGCGGGAGGGAGGATTAAGCTCTATCTCCTGGGAGTAGTATCTGTATTTATTACTTGATATTCTTCAGTGAGGAAGATTTGTCTTTTCTCCTCCATTTATTTATTTATTTGTTTAATCATTTATTTATGTCAGTACAGACTCATGTATATTTATTTTATACTTTGAGTTATAATCCAATACTGCACTATTTATTTTAATGTTCAAATTGTTCTAGCTTTGGCCATTGGAAGGTTGTTCAAGGTGGTTCCTGTATCCCTTTGAGATGTCCCCATCCTTTTGTTTTTTGAGCACTTCCTTACTTTCTGGTATGTGTCAAGATGATCCAGGCTCGTGTTGAATTTTTCCCTACCCTAGCCCTAGAATCAGCCACTTCCCCCGAGGAGCTCTGGTTTCTTTTATTGGAGAATGGTATTTAGAAACCAAGATCTGGACACTGGGTATGCTCATTGCTCCTGGAATGTCAATGCTTCTAGGTCCTTTAGAGTACAGAACTAAGTAATATTTGTATATATACTAACCTGTGTATATATACATCTCTATAATGTTTCTATATCTATCTGTATATATGCTAAGCTAAACATGAGTTCATATACTAGTGTCTCCGACCCTAGTCTAGTACCAGTGTTCTCTCTAGTGAAGGCTATTGCTTTTTTTGCATGTTAATTTTATAACCTGCTACTTTACTAAGTTTCCTTATTGTTTATAGAAATTTTTCCATTGATTCTTTGGTATTTTCCAGATGCACCATTATGTCATGTGCAGATAGAGATAGTTGTACCTCTTTTTTTTCCCCCAATTCTTAGGCTTCTAATTTCTCTCTCTTGTTTAACTGCATTGGTTAATAGCTCCATGCAATATTCAGTAGAAGGAGAGATGAACAACATCCCTTATCTAGTTGAGGTCTTTAATGGGAAAGCTTCTAGTATTTTTTTTTAATTAATGTGTTTACTTTTGTCCTAAGATGTGTATATATTTTTATTATATTAAAGATTGTCCATGAAATTCTATATTTTATCAAGTGTTTTAAAGATAAATGGGTGCTTTGTTAGAAGCCTTTTCTTTCATACGACAAATTTTAACTGACATATTGTTCTAGTTACTCTGTTATTTCATTTACTACCCTCTTAAAGTTTGATTAACAAAAATGCGAACCTTGAGAAATATGGTCTACTGCAAACACTACTCCTTCCTGAAGCACTGCTTATGTACAACATGTTTTCAAGACTTTTTCCAAGTGACATTCTATGTTACCAGTTTAGAAATAATCACAGCTACTAAATTCAGAGAGGTCTTACTTTTCATTGCTTGAATTTTAAGAAATATACACTAAAGTATGTTATAAGCCACCAATATTTACAACAGCAAAAATAATTATCAACTCTTAAAATAGAATGCATTTTGGCCATGTTGCACCAAAGAGTACTTAAACAGATCAACATAATTCTTACATAAACCATTTTCTTCAATTCTTACATGTGCCAATTTTAAACAGAAACTTTGGATAATGATACAGAAGCCACAATATGATATTGTATCCAGTGGTGATTTACTCTGGGGAAAAAAAACCCAAGGACTGAGCTCAGTATTTTTTCTAAGTACAGAGTATATAGAAAGAGGCCCAGATGAGGCAAACAAAAAGTCAATAACTGATAGAGGTGTAAATAACTTGTCTATTTTCAAGTTACCCAAGTATGGCCCTGTAGCTGACATGGTATTAAAACACACACACTTTCATGAAAACTGCCTTATCTTCCAGATCTGGTAAACACAAATAGTAACAAAATAACTTTTAGCTCAGTTTGACAAAACTTTACAGACTTCGCCCCTAATTAGAAAACACATAAATAAAGAAATAGTCAAAAAGGAAGAGGAATGAGGAATGAAAGGAGAATCTAGACTTTAGTTCTACAGAGACATTCCTGGCACCTTTACTCAGCCAGTGGATGAACAGCCTACTACCATCTAACTACACTATTTGACCTCTTCCAATTCCATCCACTCCAGTCTAGTCAGAAAAGAGCACAGCTCTTCATTTAAAAAGCAAAACAAAACAAAAATCTCCCATAGTTCCCTGCATCAAACTGCTAGAGAATCATTGAAAAATATAATACTTCAAATAACTGTATTCTGCTTTTTTTTTCTTTGAAAAAAAGGTGTTGTGACAGTTTGAAGTTTTTTGTGAACCCCAGAAAAGATCTTAGAACTAATCTAATCCAGTAGGTGTGGGACCCATTGATTGCATTAGGTTCAGCTAAGGGACATTTTGTTAAATCACTTTAGGGCCTTTGATTAGACTATGTCAGTGAGGCATGACCCAAGTTGGGTCTCCATCCTTTTGCTGGGGTCTTGTTATAAACTGAGAACTGGAAGCAGAAACACACAGAAAAAGACAGCCTCCATTTTGACCCAGCCACATGAGAGAGAGAGAGAATCGCCTGCAGACGGAGAAAGACAAAGAAGCCCGGAGAGGCTAAGAGAGATCCCGGAGGCCAGAGGCTGTGTATGCTCTGAGTCAGCAGAGCACAGAGGCACAGAAAGAGCACCTGAGAGGCTAGGCCCACAAACAGCTCAAAGCTGAAGAGATGAGCCCTGCCCTGTGTGTCATCACCCACAGCTGAGCTCTAAGAGAAAGTGACCTGGAGGAGAAGGCAGAAACCCAGACAGAGAGCTGCCATTTTGCTTTGCCACATGGCTGAAGCCCAGGGTCTAACCAATAGCCGACCTTTGGTGAAAAAGCATCTCTGATGGTGCCTTGATTTGGACATTTTCACAACCTCAGAACTGTAAGCTTTCACCCTAATTTCCCATTATAAAAGCCAACCCATTTCTGGTATTTTGCATCAGCAGTCCTGTGGCAAACTAAGCATATACTATTTAATTAGGGTGGCAGACAAGGTGGAAAATTTAGCTGTTTGATTATGAAGGTGTTACAATTGTTCTGTCTATAGAATGTGCTTTAGATTGTAAATTTGTTTACTTAATTTCAAGGGGAAATCAGTGAGAGTGTGGATGGCTCAGCAAAACCCATCACAACTGCTAAGAACTAAAGTGATTGGCTAGAGGTAAGGAAATAGATTTTCTCTGTGTTACCCAGCCTACCGGTGAATTGAGCCCTGCATCAAGGCCTCATTAGCATCAACACTGAACAACAGTTGTGAAAGGAAAATCACCACAGGCCCCCCCACCTCACCCCCATCACTAGATTCAGTAGAGAGGCCCTTGGGATTTCATACAAGCTCAGTTCTGAACAACCCACACCCCCACTTCCAATCAGGATACAATCCTCTCAACTCTGAGGGACATAAATGATTACACCCCTGTTGGTGGAGGAAACAGGCCAAAGTGGTTAAAGATGTTGCCTGAAACCTGAGTAAAACAAAGAATGAAAACTCAAGGAAGCCAACCTATTGCTCTTCATTGGGCAGAAATAAATGTGAAGTCACTGAAGTGCCTGGACGAGTGCTTTCTAGGTAGACAGCTCATATGAGATGGTGTGGTGGACAGAGCTAGCAGAAAAGAATTGAAACAATTTAAAGACTGGACTAATGGGTTTAGTTATAGACATACATTTTTCAAAATATAATTTCACAGTTCTAATTTAATTAATCCCACTGTGCGTGAGACAAGTGCTGCTGTCCCACAGTGCTTGTCTGTAACCTGTCAATAGCCACATCAAAATTACCAAAAGCACTGTTCGCTACAACTTAACGCACCTGAATTCCAAAGTGAACTGCATGACTAATCTGGGGAGATAAACAAACATACACACAGAAATATTACTTCTTTCACAAGAAAGTTCAGCTATAATTCCATAATATCCATGGCAACTCTTACCTGTTAATGCTCATGTCAGTGTGTGAAAAGCTATTGGTTATATAGAGAAAAGATGATCATGTACTGGTCAATAAAGTATATGACTGACCCTGACAATCAATTTTTGCTTGCTTAGAAGATAAGTAATATAGAATATAGTGAAATTGAAAGATGCCGGTTTTTGTGCTTGGGAAGAAATGTCTTTAAAATGTTAAAAAAAAAAATCCCAAACACCACATACTGTAAATGTATTGATATGTTTTCAAAAACATTGTGAAATTTTTTACCAAAAAAAAAGTCAATGTTTAAAGGCATTATGTTATATATAGCAAGTAAATTTGGTTTTTAGGGTAGTGTCTAAACATACTGATAAAACTCTGTGATTGGTCATCACTTTGCTGTAAGAGACAGCATCTTCCTTAAGTCTACACACACATGCACAAGCCAAGAGAAACCAACCAACAAACTTGAAATTCTTAGTAATTGTACTGATGTAGGCAAGGCTGATGAACAACCAGCCATCATGCTTGACTTGCCGAGAGTAGCAATCCCTGGTAAGATTTTGGTGACAAAAGTCTACTTCTCTTCCAAGACTGTCTCTCACTATGTTCTTTCATCCACTGGGAAGGGCAAAAACTCTTGGGTTGTTCCAGAAAAGTTGTATGAGCAGCAAGAGCTGCAATATAGCAGTGAATGTGCTGCCCTATTTCATGTGGACTTCCACTTCTCAACCAGTGAGTCTTATATGCAGCTTTTCCTGGCCCTGAGATTAGTTGGGTTAGGAAATTCATCCGTCCCTCAGCTGGCCTCATTGAGACTGGGGCAGGAGGTACACATAGCATAGACAGACATGCTGGGATGTTCAATGAGAAGGTTTGCCATAGGACAAACCTTGCTAGTGGTTAATCCACCTGCAGTAAAACACGGGGAGAGGTGGTAAACCATCTCTCCTCCACTGGACAGGACTCAAATTGGAGGAAGCAGGAATCACTTATATCAGCCAACCACTAAAAAGATGCAGGGAAATGGAGAAAGACTAAAGGGTGCTCTGTAGGTGACTCTTCACTGACGGCATTTTCTTCTTCCTCTGCTGAGAAACCAATACACATATCTGGGAATTCAACAAGTATCCACTCATCATCTTCTTTCTCACTAAATTCTGGTTCTTGGTTGGAAGCATGCACTTCACCCACAAACATTTTATTCAGCTTCTGGAACATTGTTAAGGCAAAACTGAAACAGGCTGGTGGTCTTGATAACTGAGATTTCAGAACCTGTCTTTAGTAGTGCAGTACCACCGTCAGGAGACTAAAGTGAACAGGGTGCTTATTCACCTTAGGTAAGGAGCAACATGAGTTATCCATAGGTCCAACTTGCAGACAGGGTTGTACAATGAACAAAGTGTATGGTTCCTTGGAGAGGGAAATGTGCACACAGGCATGGGCCTGCTGAGGCAGCTGCAGGCAGGTGGGCTGCGCCTTTGCTCAGGCTCTCCAGATAGCAAGTGTGGGGCAGGTTCCAGCCTTCCTGTTGACTGTGCCACTGGCCATCGCCAGGCCATCTTGCTCCTTTTGTTGTTGTCTCCATAAGATTTTTATGAAAATTTTAGCGTTGGAGGGGGCCTTGGAGCTAATCTTGTACAAACCAGAAAACTGATACTTAGTCCTACAGCTGGTTGGTCACAGAGCTGTGAATAGAATGTGGCTGCCTAACTCCAGCGTTATGTTCCTTCCATGACATCCCAGCAAGACAAGTCACATGACCTAAAACACTGCATGGGGTTAATCAATACAGTCATCTTATTTCCATCAGAATGTTTGTCTGTGGTGGTAAGTAAACCAAAAATCTAATTCTGTCTTGTTCTGTTCTGGGTTGTTGTTAATTAAGAAGCCTCTTAAAATCTGTCAGTGCCTGGACTGCTTCTGAGGGTATAACATTTGATGTCTACTGCACACGTAACCAGTTTTAAATGCAGAGTAGTTAAATCTTACACATCTTAATCAACTTTTCTTTCTTTTTTCTTTTAGCATTTGGGGTATTGCTTTGGGAAATTGCTACCTATGGCATGTCACCTTACCCCGGAATTGACCTGTCCCAAGTATATGAGCTGCTGGAGAAAGACTATCGTATGGAGCGCCCAGAAGGCTGCCCGGAGAAAGTCTATGAACTCATGCGAGCATGTGAGACTTCCCAGTCAGTTTAAAAAATTCTATGTGGGCACTGTAAGAATTCCAACAAAAATTAAAATATTCAGTTTATTCCCCTTGTTCCCATTCCTCTGAAGCAGCTAATATAATAGTTTGGTGCATGTTTTTCCAGACTTTTTACAATGCTTCTATACACCTTTATTTATTATATATATATTAGGGTTTTCTTTTTCTTAAGCAAAAATGAAATTCATTGATATTAAACACAGGGATCTCATTAATAAATAGAGATTCCTGGGTCCTACTTTCATATATTCTATTATAAATGTAGATAAACACTCCAGATGATGCTTATTTAGTTGGTTTTATATTATTTATTTATACATATTTCTATTATCATAATTTTATGGTTTTGTATTATATTCCTTCAACCTTTTTTCCCCACTTAGCAGAACAGGCATAGATCTTTCCATGTTCATATATTCAGATCCCTCTCTCTAATTTTTATATAGCTGCCTAACATTCCATTAAATGATTTCTTAATTTATCCAGTCCTATTTGGTAAGCATTTGGTTGTTGGACACATTTGTTTGTTTTTTTGCCATCATAAACAAGGCAGGAACGAACATCCGTATGCATAAATCTCTGCACACTTATGGTGCTGCTATTTCTAAAAGTTGAACTTTTTTGGTTTATAGGGCTATGTACATTTTAAAGCTTAATAGATTTTTAACCAAATTGTCTTTCTAAAAAGGTTGTACCAATTTATACTCCCACCAGAAGTATGTGAGCAGGACTCTTTTTCTAAAGCCCCACCCAGGCTGGGCATTATCAATCCTTTAATCTTCATTTCAATTAGCATTTTTTTTACTGGTGAGGATTTCAGACGTTAATAACCATGAAATAAGGGTGGAATAGAAGGGGAATTATTTGGCTTAGTAATTCTTTTCACCTACCATAGTTGAGTTGGGAAAAATATACTTATAAATGCAGTTCTTGCTGTCAGACGTCTCTGGAGTTTTACACTCCATATTCCTGCCAATATTTAAAGTCTTTTCAAATTCCCAATGTCTGTAATAGGACACAATGGCATTCATCAGTTTAAGTTGTTGAAGCAAAAGATGGTTAGCAGGATTGGAATGAGTTTCATGGATGATCTGACTTTGGTCTTACCTGTCTAGGTTGGCAGTGGAATCCCTCTGACCGGCCCTCTTTTGCTGAAATCCACCAAGCCTTTGAAACAATGTTTCAGGAATCCAGCATATCTGATGGTAAAGTTCCCAGCCCTAGGGTGCTCTGCAGTGAAATGAAAGGTTGGGATCGGAGGGGCAGCGGTGTTGGACTGTGGCCCTCCCTGGTCCTTCAGC